>JBAMBO010002797.1:0-70907 GCA_037044535.1 Lordiphosa magnipectinata
CCAATGAGAACAATTTTTAAGTTTGAAACAATGAATAAAACTGTTTTCTGTTACCTTAAAGTCAGAGTTGATGTGTGTACCTATTAATATGATCAGGTGTGTATATTGCTAAGTAACAAAGTAACTTAGATTTCCTACAGAAATTTCGAAGTACGTATAAATGAAGTAAAAATGAAACATTTTGAAAATGCCTACTGCTCAGTTTGAGTACGTATTTAGTGCGTACTTTTCATAGTGCTTCAGCGTACGTATGCGTATTTCAACTTTTGCGTGTACGTACTACGCATACTCAGTTTTTTTCTGATGCGTAGTGTGCGTATGCGTAGCCTACTATTTCTAATGCGTATGCGTACATATGCGTATTTTAAAAAATGCGTACTACGTGCGTAGTACGCATTAATGACTACGCATTGCAGTTCTCTGGTATCGATACAACCTTTAACTACGCTCTCTGCTTCTATGCTTGATTTTATTTTTCTTAGGTCTTTTTGGGACCGTTTGGCCTAATTCCGGAATTCAAAAGGTCTTCTTCGAACTATACGCGCTCTCCCGTTGTCTCTCGCATTGACTCTCTCTCTCTCTGCTTATGTTAAACTCTGGCGCAACTCTTGATTCTGCAACCTTTTCAAATAACATTTTGAGAGTTTGGTTTTCGAGAAGCACGCAATTTAAGACCAATTGACTGAGTTGGGCCTGTTATTCGGTTGCTGTCAGACCGATCAGTACTGTGTGGTCAACCACCACATAACAGAACACATTCGGTTGCGGGAAGCCCAGGCCCCTTTCATATTTGGTTTTTCGGTTAGTGACGTGAGCAGAGCGATCTGAAAAAAAAGGGTTGAGAGTTATTTACGAGCTATGCTATGAAAGCAACTGGCACCTAGAAATATGGCATACTGCCAGTGGGTGTGTGTTATTTTCTCATAAGTTTATCAAACAAGGCACACAAAACATAATAAAAACTTTACAACATGCAATTTAAATTCTTTAAAACATGTAAAACACTTGTAAATCTCTTTTTACATACTTTAATTAACCTTTTTTATATGTATTTAGCAAACCAAACGTTTCCCCCTTTACCTTAATGCAGTTTCTTTGAATTTGGTCTTCCAAAATTGTTAACAAAAATAATAAGATATGCTTCACCTTAAACTACCCCCACACCTCACGCCTTCTTCTTTTCATTTCCCTCCTGGAAGGGATCCTTGCCAATGAACTTGTCCAGACGCGCATTGCCATCGGGCTCCACCTGCGAGAGTTCAGTGAATCCTTCCTCATCCACAAAACAAATCTCGTGACCATCCGGATCGGCTAGAATTAGCACCGACACCGTGGCTTTGCCCGGTGTATTCAAGGTGATCAACGGTTTTAGTATAGTCCCACCCGCAGCCTTGACAGCCTCATAAAGTGGCTTCTGCGCACTTGAGGGCACTCCAAAAGCTATGCGTCCATAGGCTTTGGCACGATTCAGTGGCTCCTCCAGCCGAGTCAAACGCAGAGAGGCCTGCGAACCACCATAGCTAAGCAACAACGTATTCTTCTGCTCTTCCACCAGTTGCAGCTTTAAGAGATCATGCCAATACTTGCGAGAAGCAGCCAAATCGCTGACATGCAATTCCACCAGCTGAACGGGATCAGTATGGGCCGGTGGCGATTCAATTACATAGAATTTATAGCCATCCGGTGAACTGAGAA
The DNA here is from genome assembly GCA_037044535.1 of Lordiphosa magnipectinata. Taxonomy (NCBI): domain Eukaryota; kingdom Metazoa; phylum Arthropoda; class Insecta; order Diptera; family Drosophilidae; genus Lordiphosa; species Lordiphosa magnipectinata. The sequence goes on from JBAMBO010002797.1 coordinate 1,696, forward strand.
TGCTGCGATTACCCGATTTGGTAATGGGATATGAGTGTTTGGCGGCGCGTGCCAAAATGTCGCTGGAATGGATGGTGACCCCGCCAAAATCATTGCCTGAGAAGGTGGAGAGGGAAAATTGGTTATATAATACAAAACTAATTAAAAGTCATATGATAGTTACCCATGTCATAGCTCTTGACGCCATAATTGTAGGTCAACTCAATCACAAAATGAGAGCTTTCGGGGCCATAGCCCACCATGGTTTTACTCCAGCGGTTGTCATAGGGCCTAAAGGAGAAGAAGAAAAGCGATAATTGTTGAAAAGTAATCCAGAGTTACAGCAAAGTCTAAGAGGAATGAATGAATAGACTCTTCAGGGTGAGACATCAACCATCGACAACAACATCGACCAAGCTAATATATCCATTGCACCTACTACAGTACCGCTTCTTAGTACTAGCTTACGCCATAAAGGGAAAATTGTGTCTTAATTTGAAATTCATAGGATCTACCGTTTTAGCTGGGCGTTGACCAGTCTGTGAGTTGGTTCTTCTAAGTAAATATCTCTATTATAATCTCTATTTATATTTAGGGGGTTGTGTTGAATTATGTTTAAATGTTCGTACGTACTAACAGGGGTGCCCAGAATGAGCTTACGAGCGCGTGGAAGCCCATAAAAATGCACAAAATAAAACATAATCAAGAACAACCACAAGAAATAGAAAGAGAACACCGATTTTTGTTTGTGTGTGTCTGTGTGGTCGTTGCTTTCTTAAGAACATGCGCACGAAGCGATCGCTGACAACTCATAAGCAACATTGTTGTTGCGTTCGAGTTTGTCGGATACATAGGAGAGAGAGAAGAGAGACACATATGAAATTGTTGTTGCAGACCTTCGCTCGGAAAGAAAGAGAGGAAAGCACGCAAATGAAATTGTTTTTGCTTTTTATAATCTGTATGGCCGCGTGAATCGTATGCGCGCGGGCTATTCCTTTGCGCAAAGCAAAAAACAAATGCATGGCTTGCGGAATAGGCTTATCATCCGATTTTGAACGAATTTTGCAGAGCTGTTTCAAAGCACTAATGAATTCGTAGTACTGAGCAAAAGCTCTGAGTACAGATTTGCGTTGCTGCGTCGATGATGACCTTGCGTTGAGATTGATGGTTGGCGACCGATAAAGTCCAGTTGACTCGCGTCGAGGGCATTTTAGTGCCTCAGTAGAGGGCTTGAGGTGCCTGCGGTTGTGGGCGTGTGTGCTTCGGTTGGCAACGAGCAAAAGAGCGTCTCGAGTGGTAGTAGGTCGCTTGTGGTCAGTCAGAAATTAAGATTTCATTTGTATGAACATCGGCAATGATATAGGACCAGGCAAAACTGCCAAGAAGATCCAAATTGTGGTGAGCGACGAAGTTTCATAAGAATGAATGAGCGTCTGATAGGCAAGTTTGACCATGAAAGTGCAGGGCCGGCTGCGTACAATGTAAAATCGGTTACATGCAGAGGTAGGGCGTCAGACACTAGGTCGGTGAACAGCATGGGTTCCAGCAGGGTTCGCAACACTTAACATAAAAGGATGGCGAAATTGCTGACATGGTAGAACTGGTAGACCTATCTTTTCTATGGCAGCTATACAATAAGTTGTCTGGTTTTTTTCAGTCTTGATGAAAGTATACGCATACGAAACTTATTAAAACAAATTTTTGGAACGTTTGCATTGAAAACAAAAAGTTTTTCACACTAAAACCAGTTTTTTGACCAATCTCTTCTTTACTTTGCTCTAGTACGATCCAATGATACCGCCGGTCCACAAACCGCACCAAACAGCGCATTTTTTAGGTTGCACTGACAGCTCTTGAACTGCATCTGGCTGCTCTTTAGTCCAAATTCGGCAATTCTGTTTGTTGACGTACCCATTGAGCCAAATACGAGCTTTGCCGCTGAAGACAATTTTTCTCATTTTCACATTTTTCACAGAGCATGATTTTTGTTAATAAAATTTAATGATCTGCAAGCTGTTCATTTGTTGGTCTATATATGCTGAAATGGTAAACCTTACTGAGCATTTTTGGTGTGAGGTGACAAAATATGTACATTAAAAAACCAAATAGCATAAAAACCACCCTTTATAAATAGCTTGGTAAAACTGACTGATTACATTAGATTACATCCAAAAAGACCCATTTCTACTGAAAATATTTTTAAGTGTAGTTTGGATTGGTGATCTCAAAAATCGATTTCAAAAATTTTTTCATGGAATGAATGAAATGAATAATGAAATATGAATTTTTTTCCCTTTTTATCGATAGGTGCACTTATATTTTATGCCATATCTTAATTCATAATGGTCAGATAGTGTCAAGCAAGATATGAATCGAAAGGTAATTGGGCTGCCAATAATCCCGTTTTTAAATCGGTCTTGTAGTTTGAATACAATAACCAAAAATATTTAAAAAAAATCGATTTTTTGCTCGAAAATGCAAGAAATTTCATTTTAAACGCCTAGGAAAAATATAAAAAAAAATCGAAAAAAATATTTTTATTTTTTCTACTTCAGAACCGCTTTCTACGAAGAAAAAAAGATATCGATGATAAAAATCTATCAACAAACACAGGAGTTGTGAGCAATTGAGTAAAACTGCACATGTCTCAAATTTTTAATATTGTAAGTGTTTATGCGAAATGAGTTTGTCCTTTGCTTTGCCTTTTGTTTTCCTCTTGATTTTTTTTCTGAAATGTCTTCCGCTCTCTTTTCCCTTTGCACGTTGCAGAAATTGAATGCATAAAGTAATTGGCAAAAGTATTTTGTAGTTGTTTTCTCCATCTTTGTCTGTCATTTTCAAATAACCGTTACTTTTTTCGTGTTGTCGCTATAAGCGATCTAGCATTGCACACAGCTTTGCCAAGTTTTTATTTTCAATCCATTGAATAAGCATATTAATTGCTTGTGAATTTATGTCATTGATCAAAAATGTACAAACTGAGGATTAAAAATCGCGAAATTAAGTGTGTAAATCACCCAAATAGATTCTGCTATGTGTGTGGAGAAAGAGAAAGAGCTACACTGAATTGTCATTGGACACCAAGTGTTATATGTGTTTTTTGCTACATGGATTTGTTACGATGGACTTCTGGGTCAACAGTGTATGTATTCCGTAATGTTTTATACGAATATTTCATGAATTTCATCTCTTTTGTTCACATTTGTCATTTGACAGATTGCTATTTTTGTCTGAGCAAACAAATCAGAGTTGGGGAAAAATGCAAAATGGTGCTATGCAAATGTTCAGTCTGTTACGTTTCCAGTTCCACTTTCGGATACACTTCTTATTCCTAACTATCCCTATTCTTCCGTGGAACACTGTTCTCCCATGGAACTGACTTGTTTTTCATCCAACGAGAACAGCGATGAAAGTGAGGACGAATTTGAAGAAAAGCCTCGTCTTTTAACCCAGTCGGATCTGAATGATTTGGTGAGCGAATTAGAGCTCTCAAAAGCAAAAGCAGAATTAATCGCATTCAGGATGAAAGAACACAATTTCTTGGCTACGAAAGAAAAAGTAACTTTTTACCGAGAACGTGATAAGCCTTACTCAAAATATTTTATGAAAAAGAACCAAGTATGCTATTGCAAGGATATTCCTGGAGCTTGGGCAAATTTACGATGCGAATGATTGGCGATTATTTATCGACAGCAGTAAAGACAGTTTAAAAGCAGTGCTTTTAAATATTGGGAATGAGAAACCATCTATTCCAATCTGTGCTGTAAACACCAAGGAAACATATGAGACAATGGTTGAACTGTTAAAATGTATAAAATATGATGAGCACGAGTGGAAAATTTGTTCAGACTTAAAGGTGGTGGGCATGCTACGAGAAAAGCAAGGTAGGTACACCAAATATTGCTGTTTTTTATGTTTCTGGGACAGCCGCGCCCGTAAAGAACATTACAAGAGAAAGGATTGGAAAAAAGACAGAGTCTGACTGTGGACACAAACAGTGTCGCATTTAATCCTTTGGTGAAGATGGAAAATATCATTCTTCCACCATTACATATAAAACTCGGACTTTTAAAGAACTTTGTTAAAGCTTTAGATAAAAGTAGCCAAGCATTCGAATATTTGAAATAAATTTTTCCGAGACTTTCCATTGCGAAAATCCGAGAAGGCATATTTGACGGGCCACAGATATCTAAAGTGCTTAAAGATGAAATTTTAGCTTTATTATTGTCACCTGATGAAGCTACAGCCTGGAGGTCGTTCTAGTTGATTGTTATTGGATTTCTTGGAAACAACAAAAGCCCCGACTACAAAAAATATATACAAAATTTACTCAAGGCCTTTGCAAAAATAGGTATGGAGTATACAAGTTGTGAAAATTTATATATAATTATTATGTTGCATGGGGAAAGGTTTCACCAAGAAATAAAATCCTTTGAGCAGCGCTACCAAGGATTCTGGGATGAAAGAAAGCTGGGAGATTGTTGTTGGTTTCTAATCAGAGAAAGCAGTCAAGAAGAAAACAAAAGGCAAAGCAAAGGACAAACTTATTTCGCATAAACATTTACAATATTAAAAATTTGAGACATGTGCAGTTTTACTCAATTGCTCACAACTCCTATGTTTGTTGATAGATTTTGATCATCTATATCTTTTTTTCTTCGTAGAAATGCTCTGAAGTACAAAAAATTAAAAATATTTTTTCGATTTTTTATATTTTTCCTAGTCGTTTTTTTTTGAAATATTTCAACTACAAGACCGATTTTAAAACAATGTTCTACGGGATTATTGGCAGCCCAATTACCTTTCGATTCATATCTTGCTTGACACTATCTGACGATTACTAATTGAGATATGGCATAAAATGAAAGTGCACCTACCGAAAAAATGAAAAAAATTATTATTTAAAAAATGGAGCCATGAAAAAACTTTTGAAATCGATTTTTGAGATCACCTTTCCAAGCTTTACTAAAAAATAGTTTCAGTAGAAATGGGTCATTTAATTTTTTTTTTTTGTAAACTAGTGTTATCAGTCGACAGCCTAAACTGCTTATCCAAGAGATCTAAGATTTACCATTCGCCTTCGTTCTGTCAAGAAAATTTGGAAATATTTGGTCCCGAAGTGGAGAAAATTGCAAAAAAAAAGTTTGTATGAGGAAAACTTTTTAACAGTTTGTGATATAAGCTTTGTTCAATTGACTTTAAACTTGGGGCACATACTAAAAACAAGAAATAAAGTCGGTCAAGCCCGACTATAACATAATCTGTACCAGTTCAGGCCGCCGCACAGTGGTCTAGTACAATAAAATTAATGTTATTCACCTTCTGAGTTGCTCAAATCGGAGACACTTTTCAGAAGTTATATGGCCCCTTTATCGAGTTAAATGTAATTTTTTGAGCACTATGAAGCACGATATTAGATGGTATGACGACAGTAATAGAGCGTGCGTTAAATCTTCTATCGTATTCCTAGGCTAATTTTTTCGGTTGTGGTTCATCCAAGAGAAGGGTGTGCTTCTCAAGATTAACATTTTACCTATAAAATGTAATAAACTAATAAATTACAATTCATATTGACACTTGACGATTCACAATGGACCATTTTCATAAACACATAAAGATTTAAGACCAATACGGGCCAATATCAAAAGTTCTACTCCACAAAACTCTGTGGTATGTAAGTTGCAGTACTCTAAAAGAAATGTTAAGTTCGACATCGATTTACCACTAATAAATTTAAGAAGAGGACAAACACGAATTTTTTTTTTATTAAATACATACCAACTATTGTCAAATTAAAGTCTTACTTTACAACAAATCGCAAAACTGTCTCGGCGCAAAACAAAACATCTTAAAAAGGCGCGCAAAATGTTTTTAGATATGGGCAGAAAAGTATTGTAAGTTTTGCACGCTCACGACATCGTGACTATAGAATAGAAAAATATATAAAAATCGGAATAAATATTGGCGGGATGTTAGTTTTTAAGAAAATTCAAAACATCAACAAGATTTGAATTTTGAAGTTTGCATTTATTGCCTGCCAGATTGGCAGAATCGACCACTGTGAGCCGCTCGCATTTGCTATCCACTATCGTGCAATATTTTTGTTATACGCTAAGTTTCTCTCTCTCTCTCTCTCTTAGATTGACTTTTTTGAATGGAAAGCTGTGGTGGACGGCAAAAATTGAAAATAAACTTCATCTGCCTGCAAGTATAAGAAGTATATATCACATACATGTCAAACCTCTATCTCGTACCATCTCTGAGATCTGTGCTAATACCCAATTTCCGACAGATATTCATCTGAATTCGACAAAAATTCGCGAATATTTTTGAAAACATATCAAATTAACAATCAAATTGAAAACAAAAAGGTATTTCTTACAAAGATTCATTTTCCGACCGATCGGTCCTATGGCAACTGTATAATATAGTCATCCGATTTTGACCAAAATTCTGCAAATCTGTGTGAAATCATATAAAATTAGCAATGGACAAGATTTGGGACGCTAACATTGAAAACAAAAAAGTTTTTCTCACTAAGACCCATTATTCGACCGATGCACACTGGGTTTTTTTTCGTTTTTTTTGGCATAAGCCCAAAAAAAATGTTGCTCTGTTTTTTGAAATAACTTTAATTTTTATGTTTATAATACTCTAGTTAAATAAAAAATCAATCGATAAAATTTTTCACGGTCACACTGATTGATCGATACACTGTCAAAGTCAGCTGATTACGCACGTGGTAGCTTTGTGTACAGTTCAGCTTAAAGCATTGCTAAAGTTTTATTGCTCTCGTTGGCCACATATAAATAAAATACAACTTTAAATGATGCAAAGTCGTAGTTCAGGTATGTAAAACAAGAGTTATATAACATATTCGTCAATTCTATGTGTCCTCGTGAAACGTGTTTTATTTATGTGTACTTTTTTGATTAATCTTAGCAAATTTAGCAGTGTTTCGTGGAGTAGAACTCGCAAGGCACTCCAAAGTGCTCAGGTATTTAAATGTGGAGTTACTAACTAAAGTGTCCAGAATAATATGCAACTTCGTTTGTCTGCTTTAATTTGCTTTTTCGCGAAAAAAATCGCCTTTTTCCAGAGGGATATGCGTTTGAGCATGCAGAGCTGCTACACATTTTTGTCAGCCACAAACGCTCAGAGGCCGCTGTCAAACAGCATATACAGCAAAAAATTGGGGAAAATAACCTAAATAAAAGCGTCGATTCTCAAGTAAATGAAAAGGTACTCGATTTTGTCAAATATTTTGAAAGAACATGGCCAAAGTGCGGGCGACAAATTCAAAGATTTAAAAGTAAGCATTCTGAATGGCTTAATAAAAAGATCAAAATTGACATCGACGTAAGTTGTGGCTCGAGAAATAGAGGTGGACGTCCAAAAGTGGACTATGAGAACGCTAGCTCCCGGCAAAAACGAAAGTTGGCGACAGAGCTTTCAGAAGTTAATAATAACTCATTGCCTATGCTAGTTCATGCTGCTAGAGTTTCAGCTACCAAATCAGCAGATAAGGACATGGTTGCTGTTTTAAAAGCAGCAGGATCAAGCGAGGATCTAAGTAAACTGAAAAGGAAACTTTTTTCGACTGAGCCCGTACAAATGTCAGCTGACAGTGCCAGTGCAGAACTTAATGAAGAACTCGAAGTGATTGCTTCAGACGAAGAATATTTTGAAGAGAAAAGAAAATTAAGTTCTCATACGTTGTAAGTAGCCTAAGTAAGCTGTTTAAACATAAATAAATTTAAATAATTTAATATTTGTTTTTTATTTTCAGAACACAACACTAACTTAAAAATCGATTTTTTTAAATACTAAAAACTTTGGAACTAAGGCACAGTTGTTAAGGCACTGGTTAACATTAAAAAATTTGTTACAAGGACCAAATTTCTTAATAAGTTTGGCCCAAATTGGTTGTTTTAGATGTTTTTATTTATGTCTAATTGTTTCAGTAAGTACAAATGCACACAACAGATGAAATCTATCGAAAAACATATTTATTTTGAATTTTCCAAATAATTTTAGGTACCGTGTTGGGGGAAGGGGATGTAGGCGTGGTCGAATCATAAAATAAACAAAAACCGAAATTCTACTTTAATTTGAATAATTTATGTGCAAAAACTTAGCTTTCTATCTTTCAATTTGAAGTTGATGCCAAAAAAAACGAAAAAAAACCCATAGTGCGATGGTTCCTATGGCAGCTGTAAGATATAGTCATCCGATCCGGTCGGTTCCGACATTTTAGCAGTGTGCAGTAAAAAGAAAACTCTGAGCAAAGTTTCAGATCAATAGCTTTAAAGCTGAGAGACTACTTTTGGTGGAAACAGACAGACAGGCGGACAGACAAAGCTCAATCGACTCAGCTCGTCATGCTGATCAAGAAGATATATACTTTATGTGGTTGGAGATGATTCCTTCTATGTATTGCAAAGTTCTGGGCAAAATTATAATACACTTTTCAAGTGTATAAACCAGGGGTGCCCGCGCCCATTCATCAAGCCACACACTATTCACGGGCCCGTAAGCTCATTCTGGGCACCCCTGGTATAAATATACAAGTTTTTCTCACTAAAACATATTTCAGACCTATCTTTTCTATAGCAGCGCTGTACTATATAGTTGTCCGAATTGAGAACAAAAAAGTTTTTATACTCTGTACCAAAGGTTTGTGCAAATATAACAGGGAGTGGGAATCATTTCCGACCCTATAAAGTATATATATTCTTGATCAGCATCAACAGCCGAGTCGATATAGCCATGTCCGTCTGTCCGTCCGTATGAACAAACAGAGGTTTGACACAGGGCTGCAAACCGGTTTTGAACCGAACCGGTTCGAACCCGACATTCCGACTTTTTTTTACTGTGAACCACAAAAAATGTCTTCGATTTGTTATTTTCTCCTTTTCGCACTCCCAATGGTAATTAACATACATACACACATATATTTATGTACATATGGAAAACAATTTGAATACGTGAAGAATCAGAGCGTGCTATAGTATGTAGTACTTCTTTGCCTACCTATGTACATATGTATACATTCATACGTATGCGTAATTTATATTACATACACATAGACCACAATACTTTCAGTCAGAGGTACTATAAATTGAATGTAAACACTTATGTACACTGCACAATGTATTGAACTTTTTAATTTTCATCTTATACATATACATATGCGCCAATCTAACCAACCCGGTGCATGTTACTGCAGAAACATGTCAGCCGAATACAAACAGAAGTGTGTGCCACACGCAGCGTTGCCAATTTAGCTATTCTTCCCATCAGATATAGCTATTTTGTAAGCTCGAAAGCCGGAATCTATTCAGTTTTGCCGGAGCCTGCAATGTTAGCTAATTATTTGACATTGTTTAGCCATTTTAAATTAATCTCTGTTTAGTTTCAGCATTTTTAACAGTCGATATTTGGTGGGAAAAATAGCTAAATTGGCAACACTAGCCACGCGCCAAAAATTGGGCGCAAAGAAGAATCGAAATAGAAAGAGACAGAAAACACACAAGTCAGAACAATAAAAACGCTCATTTCGTTTAAGAAGTTTTGAGTGGTGTGAAGCAATGATGACATATTTAATATTCACGAAATTTACATACAATGTAAGCACTGATAAATCAGAATGCCACGAATGCAAACTAAATATGACCGGCGGGCATGCAGCATTTTGATCAAATCATTGTGTGGCGAATAAACACCAATCGATGCTCAATTTTGTGAGTGAAAGACTCATTTAAGTGCATACGAGAAAGCATAATCAATCGGACTTAAGATTTATACACTAGCAATGAAGGAAGTCCATATCAAGCAAACGAGCGCCAATCTCACGTTGTGTATTGTAATTTTCAATATATTATGTAAAACGTGCAACGAGCCAAGGTTCGAACCAAAACCAAAGCCCAAAAACCTCGAACCTCAAATTTCCGAACCTTAACCGTTGGTAAATTTTGGTTCGAACCTGCAAACCGAAGGTTCCAACTGAAGTTACTCCCTATGAAGGCTTTCTCAACTTGAATCCCCGTAAGTAAGCTGTGCTGTTATTATTATTTCATTGTTCAGACATTTGCTCACAACATAACAACAAAATTTTTACTTTATTCTCGGCTCACCCACTTGAACGCTTTTTTTTAATATGTGGATCAGGCAGCTGTTGATCAGTTTACATCACGCAAACTATTTCTATGAGTTTTTGTCGATTTTTATATTGCTCTTCTTCCAACTGGTGTATCATATACGACAAAGACTCTACTGGCTTCCCATACCTTGGATTGATATCGTGAAGACTTATGTCTGTGCCGGTTTCTTGGCTCTGATGTGTACGCTGTTAAGCTTCTATTTATGGTCGGCCATTGGCTTGGTACGACGACAATATAAGATGAATCGTGCGGCCTCTCGACGTACGAGTATACTTTTCAAGTTCCATCGACTGTTGGTTATGGAGCAGGAGAAAGGGAAGGCGGAACGGGAGTGATGATTATGTGAGCAGCAGTTTTTTTTTTTTTTTTGAGTTTGGTTAAATAAATTAATAAGTTTTTTAATGTTGAGAATATGCAAATTGACTTAATCGAAATATAAATGCAAATGCAGAAAATTAAAATGTGATCATAAAACTGGTTGCAACCTGTATGCAAAAATAAGGAAAACAAAACATGCAAAGTCAGACATTTTGTATCTATAAATATTATTGCAATATTTTTTGCTAATTAAAGGTTGATCCATTAAGAACCGATGATTCCAGCAGCCCATTAACCACACCAAACTGCATTTTTGTGGTTGTAACGGTAGTTCGAGAGTCTCTTCGGGTTGCTCAACAGCCCAAGTGCGACAATTTTGCTTGTTGACGTATCCACTTAGCCAGAAATGTGCCTGTGTGAGCTCTGTCAAAGCTATGCTGGAAAGAGTGATCCACAATTGGAACATTTACAGCGTAGTCGCGATCAACATTTGAATGAAATTATCTTTAAAAAGTAAATGTCAAAGATAGTTCTTTTAGCCCATAATTAGATGCAATACGCAGTCCCCATTTCTTTGGCTATTGAATACTTTTTCATAAAATGTTTAACTAGAGCAGACCCTGTAACATGGTTGATCTTAAGTTAGATAAAAGAACGAAAAAAATATACTTAGTTGATTGGAACAATTGAAGAATTTGACGCTGTAATCTTATCAGGCAATCGAATGGAGCCCACGAATTTTAGGAAATTTTGATTAATTGGTGTTGTAAATTTTATGGACCAATTGTTGTTAGAGGTGGACACGTGATATCAGGCAATATATGTATTATGGAAAAAGTGATGGGCAAAGCCGTGAGCGGCTGGCCTTAGACCGATAGTCTGTTTGAAAGCATTTAGTTTTAATAACGGAAGAGTTTAACTCTGTGCTAAATTTCAGCTTGGTAGCTTTAAAACTGAGAGACTAGTAGTAATCGTAGAAATAGACAGACGGTCGGACAAAGCAAGATCAAGAATATATATAAAAGTCATACTTAATATTATTTTGTCGAAAAATAATATAAAAACAGTTAGTTATTAGCGCAGGTTTGATCAAAATAACCCTACTTGACACCAACTAACGTTTATCCTTGATATGGCTTAAAAAGGTAAGAGAACCTCCCGAAATATTTCAACGAGAGCGTAAGTTAAAATCGGCTATGCCAGACTTCGATGTATCGCTCACTTACTTCAACACTCAAAAAACACGATTTTTGAATTAATGATGCAGAAATATTCGCCTTATCAAATTCTATTGTGTGGAAAATTTTCATATTGCCACCTCTTACACTATCCGCGTGAGATGAGCATATGCCATTATTTCGGTTTACATGTTCCAGATGTCGAACGCGACAGTCGAACGCATTTAAAGTGGAATAGAAGTCAAATTAAAATAATTTTTTTTTTTTATTACTTTAACTTATAGCTCTTTCGAAGCACTTTATTTAGTGAGAAAAAAGTAGGAGCACAGCTAGTGCTGGTTCCAAGACAAAGTCAATCAAAGAGCGATTCGCACGCGACAAAACATAGAATTGGTGTTTTTGGCTATCAATATAAAAGCAAAACTCAGCGAGATCTGCCAAAACCATTTAGTGCGACTAATTTTAAAATGTTGTTGAATAATTTATCTGTATATTAGAATTTATTTGATCGAAAAATTTTGTTTATTTTTTTTTATTTCAAAATAAAATATGATTCGATACGTGACATTGCGAACGCGACACTTTTTTCCATCATTTTATTTATGTGTTTTTCTATTTAATGCGAAGCAAATACTTACTATTCATTGCAATCACATAGTTTCTCATGGTTTCTTGTGCATTCTGTTATAACTCATTGTACTCTCAGAAAGATTTTAGATAGCAAAAGTAAATGCAATCTATACGCACTTTTATCAAAAAAATGTACAAAATGTATGTCCAAATTAGAAAATTCGCGGTAGCGCAGCCGTGAAACCGAATATTTCGAAGTGCGTTATAATTAAATGTAAGATTGGCTTACATTAGTTCACCTTGAAAATTTGATAAAACTGAGTTTTTCGGCACTTTAAATTTTTTGGTCTTGGTGGACCTTTTGGTGGAAATGCTCATATTATGTTTTTGATGAAATACATTAATTTGTTAATTACTTGAAGTATTAAACTCTATTTATGTTCAGCTTTATATAATAAGACTGCGAAAAAAAGTTCCTTTCTATATATTATGTAAGTTAATCTAGAACCCTCCTAATAAAATTTAAAATATTATGTTTTTGATGAAATATATTTCAGTTTAAAAAATTATTGAAAGAAACTGCCTTGATTCAAAACTACTGCTTTTTCTCACCAATAACGACACAGTTCACTTATGACACCCAAATTAATATATTTTGGCAGCAAGAACGTCACAATTCAAAGTGGAGAAACTTTTTCTTTACACAAACCCTTAATGGACTATTTGGACTAGATTTTCTTTTATAGACATATAATATATAAAATCTTTTTCCAGATTGATGTACAGTTAATACATTTTTTTCCGCTTCTGCAAGGGTGGAATTTATTGAAAACTCTAAACGCGATTTTCTCAAAATCGTTTTTTTTTTTAGTTATGCCAGTGTTGAAGTAAGTGAGCGATATGTTATTTACCATTGCAGTGATTCTGAGGGAGACAGCCGAAAAGTATGCAACATTTTTTAACTCGGCCAGGCCAAACATTTGAAACAAACTTGAACTATTGGACTGGGCCATTAGTCGGTCATGATTAGACATCGGATTTTACATATTTGCATATTTTGAACCGCATGTCCGATTTAAGTTCTGATTGCACACATCTTATTTTTATTGAAAAACGATCTAAGTCCGCTAAAAACCATTTTGCATAAATTGCATATTTGCATAAAAAAATATGCAAAATATGTAAAAACCCTATTTTTTTATGAAATGACATATTTCAGATACATTATAATCCTAATAGGCTAAAAGAATTGGAATCAAACTGTTTTAAAATACAGGAAGACAACGTTGTCTATCTGGGATATAGCTCTCTATTTTCTCTGTAACTGGTATCTATTGTCTCCATACATAAATGAAACCAACAACAGTCGCAAAGGGATAAGAGTTACGCTCTCAAATGTTCTCACGACATTTCTGTTATTGTTGTTTCTGCATGGGTTTTCTGTTCTACACGCATACCTTATTTGAGTGAATATGTGTCGTTTACTCTCTCTCGCGCTCTAAGCAAAAGCGCCTAGTTGGGAGAGTGGAGGGAAGAGGGGGTGGGGAAAAAGAGGGAAACCAAATTTGTATTGAATATTAATTGAAAAATGGCTGCCATGAGGTCAAGTTGCCTCAACAAGGTGTGAAAGTTTTATAAAAAAATAATGCATTAAATTTCGGAATTTTTGTGAAATGCACAATATATTTACTAGAAATGGGCGGGGGACGGAAATATCCCTAGACCAAAAGTTCACAATGTATTTGTGCGGGAGAGGTATATTCTCAGCATCCAAATGACAGGAAGGGATTAATAAATAATTCTGGAGTTTCCGAGCGCCTATAAAATTTGCTGCGCTTTCGTAAAATTTGACAAATTTCGCGGTTTTTCGCTTAAGCCTCTAATATACGCGTCTTCAATTGCCATCTATCCAACCTTCATAGTTATCCAAGGTCGTTTGAAAATTTTTCAAATTTCGCAATTTCCTTGATTTTCTTTCCCATTTGATCTACTCCTCCTATTTACCCGCCAGTTTACCCTTCTTTATGATAATCTAAATTCAAATGAGAATTTTTGGAATTTCGCGATTTTTTTGACCATTTGTTGCACAAATTTATTTACACGTGTACTCTAGCCGTCCATAAAATCTTCATAAAAATCTGAAATTAATGAACATTTTAGAAATTTCCCAATATTTTGGAACTTTCAAGGCACACCTTTCATTTGCTCGTTCTACAACTTCTATTTAACCGTTTATATATGCCATCTATATATTTTTAATAATAATCTAAGCTCAAGAAAAAGAATTTTTGCAAATTTCTCAATTTTTATACATTTTTTATACAATTACATATTTTACATATTTATTGCATATTTTGCATATTTGTTTACATATTTTGCATATTTTGCATATGTAAAATATGCAAAATTTGCATATATTGAATATGCAGTTTCCAATGGAAAGTGGGTAATTTAATTAGTATAATTCCAAATTTTCACCTCAATCAACCTTCATTTAAAAAAGTGCATAAAATCCGATGTCTAGTCATGATACTAGCCCACCAAGCATTTGGAAGATCATTTTTACAAAATTCACCTGGAAGAGTCTTTTTCGAGCCCTTTTGATGATTAAAAAAAGATTAATTTCATGTGCGATTTAAAGAAGACTCGAAAGTGACTCATGCATATGTTCAAAATGTGAGCAATCGCAGGGATTTGAAATGTGATTGTTTACTATACTCTATGGCTATGCAGTAATATTTTGCCCCGCTGGATGATGCCAAACTGCTTGTTATTCCATTGTTCTGAATTTAGCGGTACTTCTTTTTACAATTCTTAATGCAGACGTAAAATTCTGCATTTCTGTTCATTATTATCAGTTGTATAGTTCTGTGCAGGTCAGCCAGGAGCTCATCAGCAAATAATTTTTAAGTAAGTAAATTAAAAAAAATAAAAAATATTGCTAAGAAGCCCAAAAGTGAAGAAAACTAATATAATTTGTGCGAAGTGGTCCAAAAGGACCACTGAATTTGGAGTAGGTGAAGAAATTAAAGAACAGAAATACACAGCCGATTGCCAAATTGACAGAGGAGGTTATCTAAAACAGAAAGCACCACGGTGACCCCATAATAATTGACGAGATGTCAGATATGCAGAAACTTTCTTACGCCGCTATTGCTGATTTGGTAAAATTTGATGAGATGCTAAGAAAATTAAAATAAACTGAATCAGTTTTTACGTATTTTAGGTGGACATATTCATTTGGCTATAAATTATAAAAAATTTTCAGAAACAATTCATATCAAAAACAGGTGGAGAAGGACCAGTACAATTTATTGGAGCAGCTATTCGGAAGGTATTTCCGGACACATTGGTTTCTGCTTATAGCTGGAAGGGAGCCAGCACTAAGCCAAGCGCCGAAAAGTGCTTCCTTGTCACAACCATTAAAAGTAGGTAAATATTTCTATTATTGGGTAAATAAAATTAATTATTTTTTCTCTTAGATAATTGCCATATCAAATTCCAATGTACAGACAAGGAAACGAACGCTGTCCCACAAAAGCACTTTGTTCACGCTAAATAACGTGTGAAATGAATTTTTTAAGTTTTTGATTTAATTTGTCAATTTTTTATAAGATCCATTTTTGTTAAATATGTACATTGTACATAAACCTTTGTTTTTAAGTTTACTTTATATTACATAAAACATTATTATACATAAAATATTAATATGTATATATATACACTGCTCGCCACTTGAATAGGACACCCTGTATGCTCTCTTTAAAACTGCTCGTAACTTGAAAACGAAATGGTAGAATAACGGTATTTTTTGCATATTATCTTTGTGCAAGCATTCTTCGGTCTTTCTGGTATATTCCAAGTTTTGGAATAGAACCGTTATAAAGTTGTTTGCACTTTATGTGAGCATTCGCAAAAATTCAATGGAATTTTTGCGCCACTTGAATAGAACATGCATTTTATTTGGTCGGTATCGTTGACACGTGCACACAAATTTTGGTTTACTTAAACTTTTTGCTTTAATTGAAGTGTATATAAAATTAAAAAAATTTAAAATGGGACGTGGCACTTCATTATCTGAGTCGGAGAAAGGAAAAAACCAAGCTTACAAGGATTCTGGCCTTTCTATTGCCAAAATAGCAAAAAAAAGTCGACAGGAGCCGTCACGCCATAACAAATTTTTTAAATAATGAGGCTAATTATGGTAAAAACATGAAGGGCCGCACCCACAGTGTGCTTACCATCGCGGACAAGCGACTTATATTAAGAGAAGCTTCCAATTCGCACGACTCTTTGGCCAAGATAAGGGAAAAATGCAACGTTAAAGCATGTTTGACAACCATGCGTCGTGTTATTAATAATGCTACACACCTGAAGAGACTAAAAATCAAGAAGAAGCCACCTCTTAACCCGGCTCGGAAGTTACAACGCCTTGATTTCGCGCGCGCACATGTCACCTGGACTTCGGAGTGGCAACGTGTTGTCTTTTCGGACGAAAAAAAGTTTAATTTAGAGGGCCCCGATGGCTACAGCTACTATTTTCATGATCTTCGAAAAGAACCACACCATCTTGATAAGTTGCACAGCAGTGCTGGAGGTATTATGGTATGGGGGGCCATTTCCTATTATGGCACCTGTGAGCTTAAATTTATTCCAACCACCATGAATGCGTTGTGTTGTGTAATGGTATATTGAAAGAGGCCTTTCCACACTTCCAAACTCTTTTTGCAAATCTAAAATGGATTTATCCACATGATAATGCCTCTATACATACGGCTCGGATTGTTAAATCGTATATAGCGAGCCAAAACGTGGAGTTATTAAACTGGCCACCCTATTCACCGGACTGGAATATCATTGAGAATGTGTGGGGATGGCTAACACGTGAAGTATATGGATCAGGGATGTAGCTATCAAATTAGCGTGGGGCTCGATATCGTTGAATTATTTGGGAAAATTGTATGCATCCCTTCCAGACCGAATGTGTGAGGTTTTGGAGAAAAAAGGAGGCTCAACACACTATTAAAAACTTTTTTTGGTTTAAAAACATGTTAGTAATTTCTTATTTAAGTAATATTGTTATTTGAAAAGGATTGAAATATTCTTAAATGGTTTTTAGATAAAGTGTCCTATTCAAGTGGTGCAAAATGAAGACTCCAAAATTTGTTACTTATTGGTTAACAATGTTTTTTGTATACTTACAACTTTTGTATAATTTTGTAATTTTCGTCTAATTACTACATTTAAATAAACTTTATAAGAAAACGAAAATTAATTTCCTAGATGGCTTGGTTTAGCAGCAATTAACTATAGAAAATCGACTTTAGAGGTGTCCTATTCAAGTGGCGAGCAGTGTAACTTATCTTACTCGTACGCCAAGGAAAATTTCTTGCTTACGCTTCGTCAAAAAAAGAAGAGTTTGCAATGGGCTCGGGAAAGGATATCTTGGACTCAAAGGCAATGGGACACCATCATTTTTAGCGATGAAGCTAAATTTGATGTTAGTGTCGGCGATAGAAGAAAACGCGTCATCCGTACAAAGGCAGAAGACTGCCTTACCATAAAGACTGCCTTAAAAGGACAGTAAAGTTTCCTGCAAGCACTATGGTATGGGGATGTATGTCTGCCAAAGGATTAGGAAAACTGCATTTCATTGAAGGGACGGTTAATGCTGAAAAATACATTAATATTTTAGAAGAAAGTTTGCTGCCATCAATACCAAAACTGGCAGATTGTGGTGAATTCACTTTTCAGCAGGACGGAGCATCATCGCACACAGCCAAACGAACCAAAAATTGGCTGCAATATAAACAAATGGAGGTTTTAGATTGGCCATCAAATAGCCCAGATCTAAGCCCCATAGAAAATATTTGGTGGCTAATGAAGAGAAAGCTTCGAAATGAGCCACAAAGGAACATTTCTGACCTTAAAATTAAGTTGCAAGAGAAATGGGACTCGATTTGTCGAGAACACTTCCAAAATTTGTTATAATCAATGCCAAAACGGGTTAAATGCGTAATACAGGCCAGAGGCGACGTTACACAAATCTAATGTTAATTAAATTGTTGTTTTTAGAATGATAGTAAATCATATTACGCAGCGTTCGAATTAATAGTGGTCATTTTTTTCTTATCTCTTAAGTCGACCGTTTGAATAAATTACTCATATTGTTGTTGTTGGAAATACAACAAAACTGTTTTTGTCATTGTAAAGAGAATAAAATTCTTTTTTAGACTAAATACATTGGGGTATGCGTAATCCGTAGTAGTATTGAAAATATCGTGTGTTGAACATTGCGCACTGCAAAAAAAACATGCTGTTCGAATTGATAGTGGTTGGGGCTTGTATGTCCCGATCCTAAGGCCCAGGAAAGTCTGAGTTATATCTCAAAGATGTGATCTCAATTTTTCATGTCACCTAATATATTATCATATATATTTTTAGTTTTCGAATTTAAATTTGAATTTTATACGTTCACGTCCTCTTTAACTAATATAGCATTCTTGTGATTTGCTCGCAGTAAAATAATTGAATTCAATATGGTTGAGTCCATACAACTTTTTAGCGGATTCACTACAAATTTTCCGCCAGAGAATATGCGTTCCACGCTAAAATGCGTAGCTGGAACAGAAAGCACGACTTTTGAAATCTCATACAATTCTGGGAACTTTGTGGAGGATTCTGACCACCAGTTAAGAATGGTTTCATGGTTTCGAACACGTTTAAGTGCGAGAAAAGTCTTAGTGGAGTCCAGTAGCTGTTTTGCTAGAGACGAAGAATTTTTTATATTTCCCATTAGTGTATCAAAATGGAATTAAAATCACTCAAAACAGGATTTTCGGCTTGAAGTTGAGTTGTGGCCACCTCCGCTGTTTCTAATATGCGTACAAATTCGCGAACTGAGTCCCCCACTTTCCGGTGCAGAAGAAAGTTGTTATCTGCAGCCGCAAAACTGGAGCAAATGTTGAAAATGTGTTACGCTGAAAATATTTTAGCATCCTGTAGGTTGAGCTACAACTCCTGACCAAATCTACGATGCGCTCTGCAAAGGTAAAAAAACCGAAACTGTACGGGTACCAACGTTTCGGTTTCGTTCCGGTGCTATCGGTTCCATTAATAACGGTAAACGGTTTTCGGTACTCAAATAAAAATTTGTATACGTTCCGGTTCCGGTACTGGATTTGAAACGGTTTATTTGGGTTAACGGTTCCGGTATGAAGCCCTGGTTTCAAGGCTACATGAATTGCTTTGGTTGCATTTTAATACCCGTTACTCGTAGAGTAAAAAGCGTGTACTTAAGTTGTGCAAATCTATGGAACAGGCAGAAGGAAAGATTTCCGACCATAAATAGTACATATATTCTTGATCAGCATCAACAGCCATTTTCAGTGATTTTCGAGTTCAGCAAAACAAGCTACCAATGAAACCAAAAAAGTTTTTCTCACTAGAACTACTTTATCGACCGATCGTTCCTATGACAGCTATAATCTATAGTTATCCGATTTGGATCGAACTTAACAGAATTGTGTGGTAGCATATAGTATTGATCAATAACAAGTTTGGCCGCAATAGCATTGAAAACAACTATATTTCAGAACCAGGGAATCAAACCGTATCGTATTTCGGTTCCGGATCCGGTTCTGGTATGTACCGAAACTTATGTTTCGGTAAAAGGTTCTGTTTTGTATGTACCCTCCCAATTTTTTAGCGATGACATGATAATTATACTCCAAAAAACAAAAGTTTTACGCTCACTTGCCCTTCTCAAAGGCAAATATGGAAACTTTGTCGAGTTTTCATCTTTATTTTGAGAACGTTTCTCAGGAAAAATTATGATGTTTGATGCCATTAAACTGTTTGGGGAATATACTGATCCATTTGAATTGTCCTGTTCCCTTTCATACAAATTCATGTATGAATCAACTTAAGCTTTCACTTTCAACCGGTCCTGAACCGAACCCGTAAAACCAGTTCGGTTTGGGTTTGTGGCTCAATCGCACCGGACCTTTTAAATTTTTAACCTCCCGAACCGGAACTCTTCTAATGAAAAGGTACGGTTCAAAGAGGTTAGTCAGGTTTTGAAGTTATGTACCAACATAACGAGACCTAGAGCCGGCAAACAATTTTGAAGTTTTTTTAGAATATCTAAAATTATCACAATATTTTACCGTTTAAAAAATGTTTATAGCGCTGAATCGGAGCATTATCATTTTAAAATTATATCCAAACTTCGAGAAGGAAATAAAGTTAAGTTGTTAAATGACAAATCAAATCCGTTTATTGATTAACATAGAAGGTGCGGCCCTGGTAGAGAACTAATGAATGATTACTATGATGTATGAGGTCCATTCGGGTATTGATAAACGTTTTTAATAGCTTCGTTAGCTGCAAGCTTCCTTATCAATAAATATGCTTTATTTTTTACCAAAAAATATCTCAACGATATCAGAATTCATGAACCAAGCTTCGGACCAAAACCTTAGGTTCGATAAGTAAAGGAACCGGTTTGAGAAGTTATCCTTACACTTTCCAAGGGATTTGAAACCCCGGCCTGAACCTTCTTTACAATTTTAGAGGTTTGCTGCCTTGGTCAGAGCTGCTTTCCTCATTAAGTTTCATTTGAAGAGAAATGGATAACACAACTACTTTTTGGTTGTAAGGTTATCACGACATTATGAGGAGGATCTAAAAATATATTATGCAATCTTTTCAAAGAGACTGGTTTCTCGTTTTTCTATATTACACTACAAAAGATGTGCTCAACCAGACTCTTTTTTTGAAAGCAGGCGATTTAACCAAATTACGTAAAGGTCCCCCAAAACTAAGTGCCAGCTTTGCGGTCTAGTTTTTGCTTAGAACCGAAACTGTACCGGTACAACGTTTAGGTTCTTTTCGGCTCCAAAAATATCGGTTCTCGGATACCGGTATACAAAAAATTGCATATATCCGAGTTTTATCGGTTCTTTTCGGTATACGGTACCGGTTTTGGTTCCGGTTTGATTCCCTGTTCAGAACTATATTTTGTATGGCAGCTATACTATATAGTTGACCAATTTTCATCAAACTTGGTGGAATTATGAAAAAGCATAGAAAACTTATAAATACGAAATTTGGACACGTTTGAGTTGAAAACAAAAAAGTTTTTCTAACAAAAATTATTTTTTGGACCGATAGTTCCTATGGCAGCTATATGCTATAGTCATCCGATCCGGACGGTTCCAACACATGTGCAGTGTCTTTGTACCAAAATGCTTTGTTCAAAATTTGCTTAAGTTAGCTTTAAAACTGACGAAGGAGATAGCATAGAAACAGACGGACATGGCTATATCAATTGAAGTTTTTAACACAAGAAGGAAGTTATAAACGGAACAATTTTCATGGTTAGGCCAAGCGGAAGTCTACTCCCAAATGACAAATTTGCGGAGATATCAACCAGACGAAATGTAGAGCTCATCAAGGCATTCACACAAATTCGGTCTAGGAAGTTCACAAGTCGCCCTAAGTGAATTGAAGAAGTGGAAGAGCGGAGAAGCGGTAGCTACGCGACCAAGCAAAGTGTGTTTATCAAAAGTTTTTTCCTTAAACCTATCTCAATCTTTGGAATGACTGAGGCTGGAGTTTTGGCCAGAGAAGATTAAGATTAAATGTTCGAACTTCAAGCATTTTGGTATGTCAAAAACTTGCTATTCGACCTACTGAACCTGCTCCTTCATCAATTTCTGGGTACGTAAAGAGACAATTATCAGACCCTTGCGTTTGGCCACCTGGCTAAAAGGTGATACTAGACATGATGGCGCAAGGAAGAGCCCGTGTTCAGGTTGTTAACTTAACTTGGCCAGCGTCTGATTAGTGGCTTTTGGTCTTCTTCTTACTGTAGTTTAATGTTCTCTAAAGGTTAGACTACGAGATTTATAGCTATTCCCTCAATCGGGGGTATTTCTTCAGTTTTTTCAACAAAGTCAAAACTCGTCATGTTGTAACCCAAATTTGTAAACCTAAACACGATGGCTGAATGAACTGGGGAGTGGACACTAACTACTTTCATTTGTATACTTTGCACCTTAGGTACTGGCAGCAAGCTTACCCATTGCATTCCGCATCGCATCCCTCTTTGAACTCCTCATGACGCAGCACCTAAGCGCCGGTTGGCAAAAAGAGAAAGGGGGAAAACAATCATTAGAAAAACCAGTTCTAAATTGAACAAAAGTCATTACGCCATGTACAGGTGTCGCTTATCTGATATCTGGCCCATGGCATCGGGTTTCGTGACTTTTTGTATTGTTTTTTTAATTAGCCAGACGATTGTTCGGCCACGTTGTGGGAGATAAATACAAAAACACACACATTTCGGTAGCGATAATAAAGCCTCCAGATTGTCTCTGACGTCAATTGCCAAAGCCAGTGGCAGCACAAGCCGCCGCCGCCGCCGGCGCCGCATCCAACTCCCTTCCACCGCTCACCTGCATGCCAAGGATTTGGCGAAAGAAGAAGGCATTTTTGGCACGATCTCCAATCTTGAACACATAATGCAAGGCACGTCCTGGAATGGTCAACGACATGGTGCTGTTGATTTTGATTTGAGGATTCTGTTTTGAAGCCGCTTCGAGCTTAGTGCGACCGTTTGAGATTAGTAAGACCACGTTCGACTATTTTCAAGATTTTGGTCAGCTGTTTGTGCTATCGATACATTTACAGCAACAGGTGGCGCCCTCTGGGTAATGTTAATAACAGCATGGAACTTGTGGCAAAATATGCATAGATGTCGCCACTGGTAATGGCGCTTTAAGTCTTTGGCAGAGCCACACACTCATTTTGCGGTACAGTAAGTATTTGTAATAGCGAACAACTAGGTGAATTTAGGTGAGTTTTTTTGCTTAAAAGTTTTTCGAAAAAAAGCTAAAAAAAAATAATATTTTTTAAGTTAATAGTTAAATAACTCAAAAACGAGTCACTTTAAGTTTAAAAAGTGCAGAACGTTTTTGTAGACCTATATATTAGCTGTGATTTCGTATATTAGCAGCTAATTGATATAATCATCCAAATTTGATCAAAATCTGACGATTATGCTGAAGCAGAAAATATTCATAGCTGGAAAGCTTAAAGCACTAGAGCTACTTTTTCGACCGATCGTTCCTATGGCAGCTATATGCTACAGTCATCCGATTTGAATCAAATTTATCAGAATTATGTGGAAGCATATAATATTAATAAATATTAAGTTTGAAAGCGAAAGCACTAAAACACAAAAAGTTTTTCTTACCAAAACTTTTTTTCAGACCTATCTTTTCAATGGCAGCTTTACTATATAGTTATCAGATTTGCATCAAGCTTCTTTGAATTATGAAAAAGCATAGAAAACTTATAAATTTGAGGTTTGGGGACGTTCTGGAAGTTTTTCAATCGACTGTTCCTTTGGCAGCTATATGCTATAGTCATCCGATCCGGCCGGTTCCGACAAATGTGCTGCGTATTTGTACCTAAAGACTTCGTGCAAAGTTTGGTTAAGATAGCTTTAAAACTAAGGAAGGAGATAGCATAGAAACAGATGGACAGCTCGGAGATGCTTTATGTGGTAGGAGATGCTTCCTTTTATGCGTTACAAAAATCTGTACAACTTTAATATAGAGGGCATTAAAAGGAGCATAGGTATACAAAGGTATAAAGTTATTTTCCTTTCAGGGGTTACATTCAGTTATTTGGCTTGAAAAAAGCCATTTTTCAAGAATTTTTCCTGAGAAGACCTTAAAACTCATTAATCTAACAATATGTACACATATTTATATAACTTTTAACAGTATTTTAACATTTTTTATTTGTCAAAAATTATAATTTTGAAAGCTGCTACAGCTGATCTTCAGAAGCTCCACTCCAAAAAGGTGCCACGATTTCTCTATACTTGATCATCCAATATTATAAAACTAAACGGATTTCGTTAAAGAATTGTAAAAACCTGGAAATTAATCGAAGGAATAAGCAATAGTTTTTTTGACAATATGGAAGCTTTATAAAAAAAATCGATCTTTGTACCCAATTTGTTGCCTTAAAAAAATTCTAAAAAAATGATATTCATCGGAAGGGAAAAACCTTTGATTAATTTCTGACGAAAATCAATCTGGGTTTAGGAAAGGGTATTCCACAATAGACAGCATCTTCGTGTTGACTTCGGTATGCAGGGACTTTCTGAGGACAAACAAAAAACTGTGATCTGTGAATTTTTTATTGATTTTAAAGCAGCATTTGACTCAGTAGACAGGAAACTCCTGATTTAAGGCATCTCGACAAAGATACTACAAGTTTTAAAAAGCATTTATGCTCTGGCCCAAAACAAATTTTGGAGTCAAGCAGGGGTGTATTATTAGCCCTCTTTTGTTCTCCTTATTTGTAAATAATATCTCCGCTGAACTCCATGTCGGAGCTTAATTTGGCGGGAATGTTTTCAAAATCCTAAAGCATGGACATCCTCGCTGAATCACCAAAAGATGCTACAGGAGATGATTAATGAAGGGCCAAGATACGGCCTAAAATGGGGACTGGTAAGCAACACGGATAAGTCGAAAGCAATGGTAATTCGAGATGGCCGAGGGAGGCTGGCGCGAGATGAGAAATGGACACTTGACAATACTGAACTAGAAACGGTAAAACGGTAAATATCTCGGAGTGACCCTATCTTCAAACATGTCTTTCAAACAGCACATTAATTTAAAACTAAGCGAGTCTAAAAGAGCACATGGAAAGCATAATGAATAAGAAAAATGTAAGCGCGAGAACAAAGTACAAAATGTTTCAGGCAACGGCAAGATCTATCATGTGCTATGCTGCAGAAGTTTGGGGATGGGAGTCATACGAAGATGCCGAAAAATTGTTAAGATTCTTTCTGAAAAAGATATTCTAGCTCCCAAACAATACGCCGACATATGCGATACATTTGGAGACAGGCCTACCTGAGATGTTCCATTACACAATACAAGCGCATTTTAAATATATATTATAAATAAAATTATGTCTCTATCAGCTAACAGGTACCCGAAAATGGTACTGTCTGCACTGATAGTGTCGGCATCGCAGTGCTTCCAAAAATGGACAGAACTGGCCTCGGAACACGATGTAAATCTAGACCTAGCCGACTGGAACACCTGGAAAGAGAGTCAGTTAACACTACTGGCTTTAATGCAGCGTTCCCCAGCGATAGCCCCTGGGGCACGAACATACTCGCCAATTCACACCGAATGCTTGCCGAAGTCATGCATCACTGTGTGTTAGAGAGGGACACAGTCACATTTTCGCGCTCTCTGCTTGGGGAACCCTGCTTTAATGTACGAGAGAACGCGTGAGGCAAATGCTAGGCGAGCCCGCGAAAGCACTTCTCGAGAGATGTACAAGCGTTTAAGCGTACGAGCTCGGAGAAAATAATTACTTTAGACCAACGATGCCCAGCCGTATGCTCTTTGAGTACGTTTTGTTTTTGTAATTGCACCGAAGATAGGACATCAATGATCGTATACATGCAGGGCGCGAGTTATTCAAAACGACACACATGCAAACCATATCGTGTGTATGCGTTGCGTAGAACAAAAACCGGTTTTGTTCTCTTCTTTGATTGGTGTTTGCGCGCGCAAGCAAACTGACCAAGAACAATTTCATTAATGGTATTGGTGCTTTTCTTTGTGAGTACTGGTGAGTGCTCTGCCGTATGCTGCTTTTGGGCATGCCTGCTTTAGACTATGACACCTTAACCAATTCCTATATATGCAGAGCAAGAACAGAGGTACTGGCGCTTAACTATTCACCACATAGACGCGTTGAAAATCAGCTGTACTGCCTTTGCAACATGAGAGCACGCGAAGTTGTGACCCACTTCATAGCAGTCTGCCCAATCTTGAAGGAGCTGAGGAACCGCACATGGGGCAGAGCATACCTCACATTGAAAGAGTTTGTAGCAATCCTAAACGGGCAATCCTGGAGTGTGTTGGCACAATACCTGCTGGATGCTCACAAATATAGGTCAAGAATCCTGCAGAAGGCATTCTAAAAGAGAAGTGTGAAATTTGAATCTGATTTTATATTAATTAGTGGAGCCCGGGACTTCATCCTGAGGAGTGAAAGATCTACTATCTCGCGACGAGCGGGGAAGGTAGGTAGTGTAACTCTGAAGGAAGGGCGATCCGGTAGCTCCAGTTCTACTACTACTACTAGTTAATCCTAATCCCGCCTCCGTTCGATTTAGAAGAACATTTTTATGATGTGCTCGGACTCACATCAGGTGGGTGGAGGCGAAGATTTACAATCACTGGGAAGATAAAAATGTCAGAATTTAACAAACGGTATACATCGTTATACAACGTGCATAGAATTCGAAACGGGTCGTGAGATTCGAAATTAAATCTACTTATATTTAAGAAAATTGGTCGGAACTGTCGTGTAGATCTAGCTGGGATTGAAAAATTAATATGGCTCAAAAGAAAACAAGAATCAATATGGCCATTTATAAGTTTATAAAGGAACATAACTCCATGACAGAATCTACAATTTTGCAGAGACGGTAGGCTTAATAGACGGAGTCTGTCCACATACGATGGCAGGCGACGGTGTTGTTCCCAGATTAGTCCACGTAAGTCGAACAGGAGAAGTTGCTTCTGCACCGACTCAATAAGGCCCTGGTATGTTGCATACTGTGGCATGAGCAGTACTCAAGTATAGGTCAGACAAGTGAGACGTAAAGAAGCCTAGTGGCGCATACCTTAGACCAGGGGCCGGCAAAACACACATGCACATTTTGGCGTGTTTGTGTGTGTTTATCTACGCGAGAGCGCGCTCATTTGGCACATCTTGTTGTTACAAAAGAGAGCAGTATAAACTCGTATACTGTCGGTGTGTCGACTTCGCTGCCGCAGAGCCCTGTCCAATACACTGGAGACTGAGACGTGCAGGCCTCTGACTTAGACCAACGTTTAACAAAAGCGAACACCCCTTTGGCTTTTCTAGCGATAATCTCAATGTGATCAGAAAAGTTAATATTATGGCTGAATAATACGCCAAGGTCTGTTACCGCATGTATGCGCTCGAGGTTGTGAGGGCCCAGGGAATACTTAGTTACCCATAAATGGCGCAGAGCGGTAAAAAAAAACACATACCACTACATTTAAAGTGGTTACAGCAAGTTGTTGATGCACCAGGATTGCAGGTGGTTAATGTCAATTTGCAACAATGTGAATCGGGGTCTGTGAGATGCATACAAATTTTAACATCGTCGGCATACATCAACACATGAGAACAATGACAGAAGGAAGGTCGTTTCTGAATAAACCAAAATGCAACGGCCCACGGATAAAGTGTTGTTAAATAAGACTTGCTGTGTGCGGTTTGCCAAGTACAATGAAATCCACTTGACCAGGGGGTTGGGAAAACCTAAAAAGTGATAATTTCTTTAAAAGCAAAAGGTGATTAACTGAATCAAATGCCTTGCTAAAATCTGTGAAGATAACATCTGACTGCTTTTTCAGCTTGGATTCGTTCCTTATTATGGAAGTAAACTCGAGAAGATTTGTTGATGTAGACATAAGAGAGTAACACTGGTGCTGCAACTGAGAAGTTATAACCAATTCAAAAAGTTTTGCTATCCCACGATAGTGCTGAATATCAGTTCTACTTAATTTTTTATGAAGTGCTAAAATGAAGGATTCCTTCCAGATATCAGGAAAATAGCTGTGGTGTGGAGATAATTTAAAAATTTTAGAAAGAGGCTTGCATAAAGCATTTGCACAATTCTTGAGAACACAGCTAGGAACTTCGTCCGTACCAGAAGAGAAGGAAGTTTTTACAAGTTTAAGATTTTCCAACGCAGTGCTTTCATTAATAACTGGCATGAAAATGCCGCAAATTTATAAGATATTTTGGATGAAAATTTGTCTATATTCAACAAATTAGCGAACTTCTCGACCATATTTGATCAAATTATTAGTGAATGGAACCATAGTTTATGTTTTGTAGTGCTGCAAAATTTGCAATCATGTTTATTTAGTCAAATTTTTTTGAAAATTTATTAAAAATTTGTCAAATTATTTGCATAGCCATTTTTAGCTATATTTAACTGTAGATTTGGCTACTTTTGGGCTACAACAGTTGGCAACACTGATCACCAGTGTTGAAATTTGTGCAGCAGTCTCGAATAGATTTCTTCAATTCGCTATCCATATGAAGCATAAATTTTTGAAAACAAATTTCTCAAAATTGTGTTTTTGTATTATAATTATTAATATTAGTATCTGATGAAATAATCCATTTTTTTTTCAAGTTCAAGTTTAGTAAAGTTTACATTGTGACATTGTGCATTTGCATTAACTGCTGTAAATTCTAAAGGTATCAGATTCATTCATCGTTAAGTTTTGCAAATGACTGCAAAATAAAGCCGAAATATTTTTTAAAATAGCCAGAATTCACGCTTGCCGCTGTTTCTAAATTTTTCCCGCAGTACGGCTTTAAAAAAAAAACTAGAAATGACGGGAAAAAAGCTGATCTGGCAACACTGCTGATCACTGTAAACTGAAAGCGCGTCTCTCTTGCTCTCTGGAAATTTTTGGTATTAGTGCGACCATATTCGACTATTTTCGAGATTTTGTCTGTCAACAAACCCCCTCGCTCTCCTCTATCAACAAAGAGTCTGATCAGTGTGACACGAGTCTGAGAGAGTGAAGCAGTTAGATTGTCGCTGCGCGTCGCGTTTGTTGTTATTAAACTTTACGTTATTTGTTGATCATTTGTTGTTGTTTTTATTTCTTTTTGTAATTGTTACAATATTTTTTTTTTCGGGTTTGTGTTACATTTTGTGCATTGATTGCAGTTGCAGCAGCAGCAGCAACAACAACGACAAAACATTGCGTGCCGTCACACGCCGTCAACGACGACCCGACGCGACGCAGGCGCAGCAGTAACAACAACAACAACAACAAGTTTGTGCAAGTTTCGAACCGAGTCGACGCAGGTGTCTTTCTCGCGCGCCAGTTTCTACGGTTTTTCAGTGCGTGTGCCTTGTGTGTGCGAATGTGTGTAAAATTTACATAAATTAAATTAATTAAATTAAATTAAAATTAAAAACTGAAGCAAAAAAATTCAGTTTTCGTATATTTTTTTTAAAGTTTTTTGGTGGCCGTGAAAAAAAAATCGTTTTTGTTTGTCAAGTTGTGTTTCGTGTGGAAACTAAAAGCAAAATTAATAAAAAACACATTCATCAATTAATGGGATTTAACTGGCTTTAAGGTAAGTTGAGAAAGTGGGGTAGTGGGGTAGCGAGGGGGTCGGGCGGGCGGCTTTTGGAACAGGCTTAAACATGCAATTGACAGCTGACAGCGCGTCGCTGAAAGCAAAAAAAAAAAAAAGAACTTTCACTGCAGAACCCTCTAAATAAGGGAGAGGAGGGGAGAAGTGGGGGGGGGGGGGGGGGGTGTGGTGCCCTTACCCTAATAAGGGGGGCTTTCAGGTAAATGGTTATGGAAGCGATTTGGAAAGTTAATTTTCGTTAATTATAATTCAAATTTGGTGTCTGTTGAAATCGACCCTCTTTTCCCCCCTATAAAAGACACCCTCTAAATACAATATGTCGAGAAAGTATTTTCACACAGGAAAAAAGTTCACATATTTCACTTAATTTACAAAAAAAAAGGGTTTCTGTAAATGGTTCTATTTTGTTCTTATTTTATGCTGATTCTGTATCGTTCCTAGAACTAGTATGCAAAAGAAAGTAGCCAAATCATTTAAGAAAATAGAGGAAAGCTAACTTCGGCTCGACCGAAGTTTATATACTCTTGTAGTTTGTATAAATTATATAAATTAAGGATTTTAATGATTTTCGCCGAACATTCTTAGCTGAGTTATTTCCCAAACGCTTTGACCATTTGCTTGCAGGTTTGTTATATGGCAGCTTTATGATAAATTCATCAGATTTTGACCAAACTCCCCAAAATTGTGTGGAAACGCTACAATTGAAAACAAAAAAGTTTTTCTTACTAAGACTTTTTTTCAGACCTAACTTTTGGTATCTCAGCTGTACTATATAGATGTCCGATTTTCATTAAACTTGGGGGAATTATGTAAAAGCATAAAAAACTTATAAATACGAGATTTGGTTGCGATTGCGTTGAAAACGCAAAAAGTGAAAAAAGTTTTTCTCACTAGAACTACTTTTTCGACCGATCGTTCCTATGACCGCTATATTCTATAGTCATCCGATTTGGATCAAACTTGGCAGAACTGTTTGGAAGCATATATTATTAATCAGTAACAAGTTTGGGACGGATAGCATCGAATCAAAAAAGTTTTTCTTACTAAGACTTTTTTTCAGAACTATCTTTTGTATGGCAGCTGTACTATATAAGAGTCCGATTTTAAAAAAAAACTTGGTGAAATTATATAAATGCATAGAAAACTAATAAATACGAGGTTTGGGAACATTCGCGTTCAAGACAAAAAAGTTTTTCTCACTAAAATTACTTTTTTTCCTATGCTATATGCTATAGTAATTCGATCCGGCCGGTTCCGATCTTTTTACCAAAAGACTTCGTGCAAATTTTGGTTAAGATATCTTTTAAACTGACGGAGAAGATCGCATAGAAACAGACGGACGGACATGGCTATATCATACTGATCAAGAATATATATACTTTATGTGGTCGGAGATGCTTCCTTCTATGCGTTACAAACATCTGAAAAATGTTAATATACCCTCTCAAAGGGTATAAAAATATAAAACAAATAAAGTCAAAATTTTAAAGTTTCAAGAAAGTGTTTTGACAAATTGTCATGTAATGTTTCTAGACAAGTTTTACATGCTGAATTAGAATTTGGTTATAGAAACTTCATATCTTTAAGGGGGGAGCCTGCATTAGAAGCTTCAAAAAATCGATTTTTCCGAGGACTTTTTTGGGAAGGAAAGAAATATTCGATTGAAACGAAACTTTCAGGTTTTATTGTTATATATATAACAGTCTTCTCAAATTTTTTCATTAAAATATATGTCATATTATGCCTGGTACAAGCATTTCGCCGAGGCGCCTCGAGTGTGCATGTGTCGTGCGGCGGGAAAGATGCAGGT
Source organism: Lordiphosa magnipectinata (assembly GCA_037044535.1). Classification (NCBI taxonomy): domain Eukaryota; kingdom Metazoa; phylum Arthropoda; class Insecta; order Diptera; family Drosophilidae; genus Lordiphosa; species Lordiphosa magnipectinata. The sequence goes on from JBAMBO010002797.1 coordinate 32,988, forward strand.
CGCAATTTCCATCTGAAACAAAAAAACCTAAAAAATTTTATATTTTCAATAGTATAGCTTCTAGTTAAACCAAGAAAATTGAACACAAAGTGAGAAATTCAAAAATTTTTTCGCAAATTAAAAAAAAAAAATAATTTTTTTGAAAAAAAAATTCATTTTAGATTGTTTAAAAACGGATTAATCATAACTTTCTTAAGGTTTTTTAGGTTCAACTAAAAGAGAATTTAATCCCGAATACAATCAAGTTTGTCTCGCTTCGATAGGACGTTTAATTTTTTCCCTATCTTTCCCACCAATTAGGAAAAATCGTAAAAATGAAAAACCGAGAAATCGCTCGTCAAAGTTTTCGTATATAAAAAATCGAATATAAAAAATCTCGACGTTTGCTCACTATTTCTCCTGTAACTTTAAAAATATTTTGAATTTGCTTCTGAAATTTTAGGGACACATTCTTGGATAGTTTGGGTAGACATTTATGCAAAAAAAATACGATTTTTTTAAGCCTCTAAAGCAGGCTCCCCCCTTAATGGATTAGCCGTAAATTTTAAATTTAAATGTCGAAAATGGCTAATTTTACCGCTTTTTAATACATTCAACGTTTGAGAAGCTATAGTTTCGCACATCAAAATGTTATATATAAAAGTTGTTGCAAATTGTATGCTTTTTAATTTATGTTATGAGATAATACATACACCTGAAATCTATTGCCCTCACAGAAAATTTGTTGGAAGCAAAAAGAAAGGTAATGTTATTATCTATAACTTTGTCTTTGAAAATTGTTGTCTAATTGCAAAAGTTTCAATGCAAAAATGTTTAGCGTTTTTTAATGACACAAATTTGAACTTAATCCTTTTAGACAGTCCCCTAACACATGTCCAAAATCTGGCTGGTCAATATTTCATGCATCGAAAAATTCTTATTTAATTTATAATTTATAAATTTTTCCGACCACAAAAACTTAATTTTCAACTCCAGAAGCAGCAAATCACCCACATAACATTACATTTCCTCCGCCGTGCTCAGCTGTTTTAATGACATGACGCCAATTTTTTGTGATTCATCTGAACCAAATAGGTTAAACTTTGATTTATCTAACTTTTACGCTATTTCAAAATAATTCAGGCTTATTTACGTGAATTTGGCAAACTCAAAACTCCTTTTTTCATATAAATGGTGGAAATTTATGGTTTATGCTGAGCGTACTTGTCCATGAAACCTCGCTTTATACAGCGTTTTGCCCACAGTTTGTTTATGAAAGGTTGCTTTAAAGAATTTCCTACGAAATTTTTGGGTTTTGCGCCAATGCAGCAACTGTTGAAAATTTTTTTCACTGTTTCTGATATGTTCTCTCGCTCTATAATTCTGGTATTTATGTAATGTTTTATAATGTTTCGAACACTTTTATATGTCCTCTCAACTATAGTTCCAATTTCGTAATACGACTTTTGCTGTACGTGCAGATTTATGATAAATTTTCGGACTTCTAAAGTAACCTCTGTGGCTCTGCCCATTTTGCTCAATCTGTGTCGAAATTCAGACCAATCCGAACTGGAATGGCATCATTGACCAATGATTATGCATTGAGAAACAAAATTGTGCAAAGAAATTTGAAGATTATCGTTAAGTTACCAAAGACAAGATAAATACAGATCATAAGTGTCAAAACATTTTTGATATTAAAATCGTATCTGTCGAGTAAACGACCCTATTAACAACAATTTTCAAAAAAATAAAACGAGAAGGCCAAGCTAGCTTCATCTGTGCCGAAGTTTATATACCCTTGCAAATGCTGTTTTTGAAATGTCATTTTTCTAACTAAAACCCATTTTCCGATAAACATCTGATTTCGACCAAATTATGCGAATCTTTTTGAAAAACATATCAAATTAACAATCGCCGAGTTTAAGAACAATAAAATTGAAAACAAAAAAGTTTTTCTCACTAAGACTCATTTTCCGACCGATCGGTCCTATGGCAGCCTTAAGATATGGTCATCCGATTTCGACCAAATTTTGCGAATCTATTTGAAAGCATATAAAATTATTAGTCAGCGATTTTAAGGACGTTAAAATTAAAAACACAAAAAAATTTCTTACTAAGAACCATTTTCGACCGATCGGTTCTATGGCAACCAAAAGATATAGTCACCCAATGTCGATCAACTTTTTCAAATTAGTTTGAAAGAGTGTAATATTAATAATCACTGACCTTAAGAACGATTTACTTGAAAACAAAAAAGATTTTTTTCACTAAGACCCATTTTTCGACCGATCGGTCCTATGTCAGCTATAAGATATAGTCATCCGATTTTGACCAAAGCTTGCAAATCTGTTTGAAAGCATATTATATTCATAATGGACGAGTTTGAGGACGCTTACATTGAAAACAAACAAGTTTTTCTCACTAAGACCCATTTTTTAACAATCTGAAACTTCTGGTCGAAATTATAATACTCCTTGCAAGAATATAAAAATGTCATCGATGGACCGCGAATTATAAAGAATTATTATACGCCGGTCATCCATGGTTTCTTTTTAAATGAATTTTGAAATATTCAGGTATGTGAATTCTTGTCGTCAAATGTCAAATAAATGACAAAAAGTTACAATATTTAGCGACTTAACACCAGAGTTTAAATGAAAAAGCATTTCCAAGTGCATAAATCTGGCCAATAGCAAAATACCAATTAATTCACATATACCCAGCCAGCATTTGATGACATTTCTGATCACATTCGAGTCTTTTTCGAGTCCTTAGTCTGATTCAAATGATCATAAATGATACTTTTGTCCGGAGAAAACGGTACCCTAACACTGTTAGGCTAACAGCGACTCTTTATAAAGAGACAGTTTTTCTGATCAGTTTCGACTCCTTTTCGATTCATTTTCGAGTCTTTTTCTAGTCATTTTTAATGAATCACACTTTGAGCAAATGCATGAGTAATTTTCGAGTCTTCCTTGAATTGCACATGAAACTTATCTCTTTAATCATCAAAAGGGCTCGAAAAAGATTCAGCAAGGTGATTTTTGATAAAATTATATTCCAAATGCTAGGTGGGTATGGTCTATGAACGTGTCTGACGCTTTGTTTTGAAATTATGTTATACTTGAAGGCAAAATGTTAAAATTTACCCTTCACATTCCGCAAAGTTTTTCCATGTTTATTGTTTGAGTGGATACTAACTTATATACTCTTTTCAAAAAAACAATTTGTTCCCAATTTTACCTCCAAACCAGGGATTAAAACCGAAATGAATTTCGTTTGCGGTCAAGGCATTTATATTAACCTAAACCTGTAACTGTATAGGAATCGGACAAGAAACCTATGCCCGTTTCTTATAAAATTTACATATAGAACCGTACAACCGTAATCGAAATCGGCCGAGTTAGACAGTCTGTGTTTACGAAAACTGCTTGTGAAATCTTGGTCTCAATAATTATACAAAATATTGCTATTGTTTGGGGCCATAATGTGGCAATTCACCCTTCTCATTCCGCCAGAGCCTTTCTATGGCTTGCGTGTGGGAGTAAGTTTGTGAAAAAAATCGCACTTGACTTTTGTTGATTCTTGTTGGTCCTTGTGGGTTTTTCCACCTCAAAAACACTTTGTCATCAAAAATAATTTTATGAATTAACTCTTTTTACTATTACTTAGTTTGCACCTCATTTCAAACATTTTTTAGACGGTAAAAGGCCGTCATCCTAAAATTTTAAAATTTCGATTTCGCCTTATGATTAAAATGGAGACGCAGTTAATTTACATATGTTGCAGTTCATTTTCCACGAATTTTTTTGTGGAAAATTACGCATTTAGTGAAGGCAAATATTTAACACTTTGGCTGTAATTATGAAATCATTTCAAATCAAAATCTATCTCACTTAAACCATATATGTATGTACATCAATTTGTATTCTGATATTGGTCTGCTTTATGAACCTGGATATGATAATGCAGTTGATTTCTAGAGGTAAGTCAAAAAATTGGAAAAAACGTCATATCTCCCACAGACGGTGATAGCATCTGACCTAGAGAAATGTAGGATTAGAGAACTTCTTGAATGATAGCATTCAGATTACAAGTAATTTCTGTATTTTCCTGTATGTGTCGTTGGAAAAACTACTTATTTTTGTGAAACGAGCATAATTTAAAAAAAAAAGTGTTCCGGTTTGGGTTCAAGTTCGAGGAGTCAAAAATATTAGTGGTCCGGTTCGTCGGACCCAAAAATCCTGAACAGCACTGGTTCTAAGGGGTTCCGTTTCGGACTGATTTGCTGCCTTGACACAAACACGTGCGCAGGCCATCCATCGGTTTCATAACCGAGTTCAAAAAGTTGCCAAATCGTTGTTAATTTGGAATAGCAAAAAAGGAAAAACGTTCGTTTATACTTTTTGAAAATGATTAGAATTCGGCACAGGCCTGATTTTTATCTTAAGCCCTTAAAATCTAAGATAAAATTGTTGTCGTTGTGTGTTGCAAGTACAAAAGTACCCATAAAACGAGAATCGAGGCTTTATTTGAAAAACTAAGTAAGAGGTTCCTTTATCATAATTTAAGGGTCCCATGCCGGGGTTTTTTTTTAGTGTTCTACTGTGTAGTACGTAAATATAATAAATTCAAAACAAACCTTAAAAAGACAAAGAAATACAGACTGATGACATGTATTAAGAGGATCAATGGAACATCGTACTTGCTCTTAAAGATTTAGCTTTTATGGAAGTCATAACCGGAAAAAGATTTGTAGAAAAAATGCGAGGCGAGCTATTTTAATGAGACAATTTTGCGTACAAAAGTTTTCAAATTTGCAAATATTTTTTAAATATAGTAAAGAAAGACATTTTATGTTATCAAACAAGTCGCTGAAATGAACCGAACCGAACCGTTTTATGTTGCGGTTTCGTTAAGGCTTTTGGTTTGGTTGTACTTTATTATATTCTGTCTAAATATAATTGTGTATTTGGATTCAGTTATAGACTTAAATCCTAATTATTTGAGCAGTTATTCGGAGCAAAAAGCAATAAAAAGCATTGAAATATAAGAAAGAAAGAAAAATTTGAAGTGAGCTACCTACGAGATGTTGATGCTTTCGTTTTCTTAATCCTTAAAAAGAAAGAAATGTGGGAATAGAAATACAAATGTTTCTGGTCCCACTGTGCCTTATGGGTCGGTCGTCTGTCGATTACCTGGTCTGTGATTTGCTGCCCCTCATTGTTGTTGCTGTTGTTGTTTTTGTTCTTCTTCTTATTTTCTCCTTTCGTTTCGCATTATGCTTTATGCTTGTGTGTGTGTGTGTGTGTGTGTCTGTGTGTGTTCAATCTTCTTTTATGCGTTTTATGCGATTTTAGTCTCAACTCTCTTTCTCGCTCTGTTCTTCTCACTTGGTGGGGTTTCCTCTGCCTTGCAATGCATTTTACATTTTGTTGCCGTTTCGCCTAATTGAAATTTTTTGTAGCAACAACATTAAGTAGCAAATTATTTATCAGGTGCAGGAAATAACAAAGTCTGACGTTTTGCTTGCAAACTAAATTAAAAATGGATCATATACTTCAAGAAGTTCTTTGGACTTGGTAGCCATGCTGAAAGTAAATTCTAAACTATTTATAGAAATTGTGGCGAAACTTAAGGACGCTGAAACCGAGAAACAAGATACTTTTTTTGATTTGGAAAAAAGTTCGTATATATGCATTGAATAGAGGGTATATTAAAATTGTCCAGAAGGAAGCATCTCCGACCACAAAAAGTATATATATTCTTGATCAGCATGACGAGCTGAGTTGACATAGCCATGTCCCTCCGTCTGTTTCTATGCTATCTCCTCCGTCAGTTTAAAAGCTATCTTAACCAAATTTTGCACGAAGTCTTTTGGCACAAAGACGCTGCACATTTGTCGGTACCGGCCAGATCGGATGACTATAGCATATAGCTGCCATAGGAACTATCGGTCGAAAAAGTAGTTTTAGTGAAAAAAACTTTTTTGTCTTCAAGGCAAATGTGTATTGTATGTCGTATTTCTAAGTTTTTCATGCTTTTACATAATTCCACCAAGTTTTATGAAAATCGGACAACTATATAGTATAGCTGCCATACAAAATATAGTTCTGAAAAAAGTCTTAGTAGAAAAAACTTTTTTGTTTTCAATGCTGTCGCTCACAAACTTGTTACTGAACAGTATTTGATGCTACCACACAATTATGCCAGGTTTGATCCAAATCGGATGACTATAGCATATAGCTGCCATAGGAACGATCGGTCGAAAAAGTAGTTCTAGTGAAAGAACTTTTTTGTTTTCTATGGTAGCGTCTTTTTACTTTCCCGTTATGAATATTATCAGTTTCCACACAATTTTGTGGAATTTGGTCAACATCGGATGAATATATCGTATAGCTGCCATATAAAAATATCATCTGCTGCTGTATTTGGGAAATAACTCAGCTAAGAATGTTCGACGAAAATCATTTAAAACCTTAAATTATATAAATTATACAAGCTGCAAGGGTATATAAACTTTGGTCTAGCCGAAGTAAGCTTTCCCCTATTTTTTTTATCTTAACGTTCAGTCATTGGATTTTCAAAATATAAATTCAAACATCGTTTCTCAAATTCAATGTATTATTTGTAAGTCCAGAGGCGCCGGCTAAAAAATTGTAATAAAGTATTGGCTTTAGTGTCAAAGTGCCTTTTGATTCATGTTTTTAAAAAAAGGTTCAAATAAATCAAGTCAGAAATCGTTTTGTTTCGAGTTAGTCCGCTCAAATTCCTAGTTACTCCAAATAGTGTTGGGTTGTACATGAGTGAGTGAACAAAATTGAGTTGTTCTTTAAACTGAATAAGTAAACATGTTCTTCTTTAATTGTTCATTTTTGTTCAGCGAGTCTTGTTCAGTCTGTCTTGCTCTGGGTTTTCTTGAGTTGTTCTAAAAGCTGTTCAGTCTCCTTTATTCAGAGTTGTTTTGTATCTCTTGCTCTGTGAATTGTTCTGTCTGTCTTGTTTTGTGAGCTGTTCCGTCTGTCTGTGTGTTTTTCTGTGGGGTGTACTATAGTACAACTATAACTGGTATGGCGCTCAGCCAAATTTTGAATTAAGCGCTTTTGCTAAGAGCGCGAGAGAGAGCGGGAGAGTGAGCCCGAGAGTAAACGACGCACATTCACACAAATTTGGTAGCATTTGGAAGTTAATTTTAATCAAGAACCTGAGTGAGTCTTTTTCGAGCCCATTCGATGATTAAAAAGAGATAAGTTTCATGTGCGAATTAAGGAAGACTGATTCATTAAAAAGCAACTCGAAAAAGACTCGAAAATGAGTCGAAACTGATCAGAAAAACGGTGTATGAACGACTCTGCATGAAGAGTCGCGGCTTGGGTACCATGTTTTCCCAAAAAAAGTATAATTTATGATCGAGTGCATTTATGACTATTTTAATAAGACTGAGGACTTGAAAAAGACTCAAATGTGATCAGAAATTTCATAGAATGCTGACTGGGATATGTCTGTAGAACAAAAAAAGCCAAGCAGAAACAACAAAAACAGTAAAGCGTTTAGTGCTACAGAAACCCCACCCCCTTGAAATTCCAACGGCAAAACAAAAAATCGAAAAAAATTCGTGCGCTAACACAACCTTCCGCCATAGACCTAGAACAAGTGAACAAGAACAACTGAACAAGTGAAAAACTTTACCCAACACAAACTCCAATCAAATCAAGCTCAAATACATCAATCTTCTAACAGATCAAACTATTGTGTTTCATTAGATCAAGACAAGTCAGAAAATGAGTCGAATTAAAACATCCTCAGTGAAAAATTGAAACCGCAAGACTTTCTGCCATGTGCCGGTTTTCACTAAAGTGAATTCAAATTTTTTACATGTTCTCTTTACTATAAAAAAAATCAAGAAAATCCGTTTCAAAACTCTAGTTTCTATTTATAAAGTAAATATTATCCGGTTAAGAACAACTTTACTCATTTCAGTAACATTTGGAACATTTGTTGCCAAGACTTTTGACAATATCTTGTTCTTATTTTAAGTTTTTTAACTTTGCGATTTGAAATCGCAAATTGTTGTAGTGTAGGCTGTATTTGTAGATTATGAGGCTTTGATCTAAGGCTTGATTTTAAAATTTCTTACGTGTTCAGCCAAAATATTACCCCTTAGACCACTGTGCATTTGGCAACACAACATCTCATTCAAGTAGAGCAGGAAACAGTTGAACAAAAGCCAAAGCCAAGCAGCTGCTGTTCCCTCTGATCGCTTACCTGGCAGTGTGTCTTGTTTCTACTTCTTACCTTTACCTTTTACCTGTCCAGATACACACAAGCAAACGCACACACACACACACACAATTGCAGGGAGAGAACCTGCTGAAAATAGCTGAAAATTTGCATGGTCCCGGGGTAACCGAGGGAAAAGTGAATATTAGACCACATGGCATAGACACCACCAGCTCTAGGGGAAATGCATCAAATCTTTGATTATTAGACTCATATTTTTGTTTGGCTTTTGGCCATAAAAATGTGGCAGGTAAACGGACATGCCAACAGAAGATTGGCCTGGGTTATTTCTACAAAGTTTATGAGGGGCGATTATACCGAAATATATTTATACCAGGCCAGATCAGACTCTGGAGACCATTTACTACTCATTTAATGAGCTGATAACGCAATTGGAATTTCAATTAAAAAGTAGCGTTGTAAAAAATGCATTAAATACCCGGCGACACGCGACATAATTCAATCAAACTGGCCAACAAATTGTTGCGGAAAACCAACAACAACAAATGTTATATAACGCTCGGAAATATATGTAGATGTGTAATCAGAGGACGAGCAGGAAACAAAGTCAATAAAAAGTGGGTTCTGTGGGCGGCTGCGGCTGCGGCTACGGCCTTGCCCTCCCCTCGCCCACTCTCAATTAACCTTATCAATTGAGAGACCTACACATTGCTCAGCCAATCATCATCAGATACATTTGTATCTTACAAATTAACATGTTTACTTGTGGGCTGCTGCTGCTGCTGCTGCTGCTCTTGGTGCAGTTTCCAGTTTCCAAAATGCAGACAGGCAGTCTCTAAGCAACAAAGTGGGTAGCCCCCCCCCCCTCAGCTAGAACAAACGATGGCTGGTTTGAAGATATTTTAATTTTTCAGAATTTTATTTAAGTAAAAAAATTTGGAAAAAATCTCATTTCGTTATATAAATTAACTAAGTGGATTATTTGTTTCACCTTCACTCCCCCTTTCTCCCACAACCCTGTCAGCTGCCAGTTGCTTTGACTTTTAACTTGTGGCGTGTGTTTTTGCAATCAATTTTCATAATTTGCATTGACCTACAAGTAGGAAAATTGACATTTGCCCATCAGCTGTTTGACATGTGCCCTGGCCCTGTCAGATCCCTGTGGGGATTCCAAAAATGATTATTGTTCTTGGGGGCCAGGGCTTGACACAAGACAAAGGAGGCAAAAAGGTAGAGAGAGAGAGAAAGATACAATGCACATGTCACATTTACAGTTGCAATTTTTTTGTTGTGCTCCTTCCTCCTGCTTTTGTTGCTGTTGTTGCCATGTTATAGCACACAATTTACTGGCTCAACTGTTTCAACTTCAATTACAGTTGATGTCGGTGGGGCCAGGAGCAATGACAGGGGCGGGGCGTGGGGAGGAAGGAACAGACAATGTGTCGTGTCTGTCGAGGTCTGTGGCAGTCGCTTGTCTAGCAAACAGCAGCACGCCTCTCTTTTCTCCTGTGCCGCCTCCCCTACCAGTGTCCGTTGCGGTTATGTTTCATTTCATTTTGACAAACATTTTGTTTGTTTGTTACATAAAAATTGTTCATAAAGGGTTGGGAAACTACTACCACTATACGAATAACATTGTGTGTAGTAAGTATGTCGTCTGTTGGAATCCTTGTCAACCTGCATGGGCATAGTCATCTGTGTGTTTGCAAGTAATGGGAAGGTTTCTGATGGGCCTAGAGAAGAGTTTTAATATTCGTGTCGTGATTGGAGTCTTAAATCGGTGAAATCAATTTGAAAATGATCCAACTCTTGCAAAAAAAACAAGTAAGAAAGTCGGTCAAGCCGGACTGTAAGATACAGAACAGATGGCGCCTCTACTTTATTTTCAAAACTGACCAATGACGCCACTACTGTAACCACTGGAACTGACTGTTGGTCATAACTTGAGTGTAATTCATCAGATCTTTATTATTCCTTCAGGAAGTCTATAAATAATCTTGATTACTAAATATCTCTAGAAGGTACAAACGATCTATCATCAAAACTGTGGAAGATATGAAGTTTTTTCCAAATTACGGGGGCGGCAGTGGGCGTGTTAAAAACTTGATCTGCCTGCAAGTATAAGAAGTATATGTCACATACATGTCAAACCTCTATCTCTGGTTATATGGTTATATGGTTATATCAACTCGGCTGTTGATTAAGAATATATATACTTTATAGGGTTTAATTACTCCACCCTGTTACACAATTTTGTACATTTTGTACAGAGTATAAAATTCTTTTGGAAATGGAAATTTTTAAGTTTTTACGATATTAATTTGTTTCATTATTCCAAATCTCTATACAAATTTCTTTAATTTTGACTTTTCTGATTCCACTCAACAAACTGAACTTATTCGTATTGAGTACATACACCCAGCGCCACAAAAAAAGCCGCACCTCGAAAATTTATGAATTTTTGCCATCACTATGCGGGGATTTCCCTAAAGGCCGTTCTATGCTCATATTTTTTTTTTTTGGGGGTTCCCTTAAATATTCTTCACATAGATTCGTCATTTCAAGAGCTCAGTTTTCAAAATAGCTTTTTCTAGAATTTAATTTTTGAAGACACCTTTAAAAGTATGCCTAAAGGAAAGCAGTTCAGTATTTGGGAGAAGGAGAGAACTATTTTATTATCTGAACAAAATGTACCGAATCGTCAAATAGCAGCTCAGACAGGTTGTAATGAAAATTCAGTGCGTCGATTTTAAAAAAAAAAACGTGAGACAGGTGAAGTGGAAAGGAAGCAAGGATCGGGAATGAAAAAATGCACCACAGCACGAGAAGATCGTATTATCATGAAAACGAGCCTGCAGGATCGCTTTAAAAATGCAGCTGAGATAGCATCTGAGGTACGGCAACAATTTGCAAAGGATGTTTCGACCCGAACAATTCAACGTCGTTTAAATGAAGTGGGTTTAATGGCAAGGACACCTGCAAAAAAGCCACTCCTAAATAAAAGAATGAAGGAAAATCGGCTAAACTGGGCCACGAAAAAAAAAAATTGGAGTGATTCCGAATGGTCATGAGTCCTATTTTCGGATGAGTCCAAATTCAATCTCATTGGACCCGATGGCTCTTGCAAGGTGCGCCGTAGAAAGGGCGAACGATGTTTGGAAAATTGCTGTGTGGGAACCGTTAAGCATTCACCATACATTATGATATGGGGATGCATATCTAAATATAAAACTGAATCAATTTTAATGATTCAGGGTATGGTGAACGCGGAAAAATATAAAGATATAATTTTAAAAGGAGTTGTGCCTAGCATTGAGGCAATAAGTGAGAAAGAAGAAGATCCTATTTTTCAAGATGATTCTGCACCTTGAAATCGGGATCGATCTGTAAGTAATTCAGTGAGCTTTTGTTATTAAAACAACTTAATCAATTAATTTTGACCTTCTTCTTAACAAAGATAACAATTTTGAAGGAAGAAATGGGCATTAAGTCCCTAAATTGGCCCGGAAACAGCCCTGACCTCAACCCAATAGAGAATGTCTGGGCCCTTATGGCTGCGAAAATAAAAAAGGAAGCCTAAAACCATGGTAGAATTGAAGGATGTGATAGAAAAAGTATGGTTCGAGGATATCACTGAGGAAAATTTAAGCGCTTTGTACAATTCGATGCCCAATAGGGTAAAATGTGTAATTAAAGCAAAAGGGGGTACTACAAAGTTCTAATTTAAATTAAAAAAAAAAAAATTAACATTAATTTGATACAAAATATATATTAGATTATAGCAAATTAAGTATACTTTTGGAAAAAAATCATTATTTGTTGAGTATATGCACTATTGTAATTATTATAATTTTTTTTCTTAAAGTTGTCATATTATGAAAAGTCACCAAAATTAATATGGGTCTGGAAAAAAACCTTTTTCTAAAAAACTAACATTCATAAAATAAAAATTGCTATGCACTTTTATTTAAAAATATTCCATTAATCAGTAAAAAAAATAATTGGGCAATTCGGAAAACATTTATAGAAACCCCAAGCAAGAAAACATACAATTATGTGAACTGCGGCTTTTTTTGTGGCGCTGGGTGTACATTTGGATATTTCCATGATGTCGAACGTGACCGCCGTACGCATTCAAAGTGGAATAAAAGTAAAACTAAAATATTTTTGTTTACTTCTGTTACTTTAACTTATAGCACTTTAACAACACTTTATTAAGTGGTAAAGTAGTGAGCACACCTAGTACTGGTTCAATTTGCACATTGAGTCTCCATGACAGTTTACTATCGATTACTACTCCAAGGAATTTTACGTTGTTCTTTGGCGTTAGCGGTGTTCCATTTATCGTAGGTGGAGTCCATTGTGGTACCTTGTATCTCTTGGTGAAGAGAATCAGGTCTGTCTTCTCCGCTTTGATACTAAGTCCATTTTCTGTGACCCACTTTAGTATCTCTTTAAGAGTATAGTCCATGATTGAGCTGAGAGTCGATGGACATTTTCCCATGATAATTATGCTTATGTCGTCGGCATTTGCAGTTATCTTAACCAAGGCTGCAAACCTCTCAAATTCTGCAGAAAGTTCGGTCCGGGGGTTCGAACCCACTGTAAAGTCCAAGGTTTTGGTTCAAACCTTGGTTCGCTTGAACAAAATATATATAGTTCGACTTTCGATTTATGAATTCTGCGTTCTCTATTCATATACTCAATCATAATATTCAATACTTAAGTTATTGTAAAAACCATTAGCTGAAATTAACAATTTTTGGAACTGCCTAGTTTAAGCATTATATCTTCCAGAAGCTGTCCATCTATACTAGCTCTTAAATCAGAAAGAACAAACTTAAGTGTTGAAAATGCTCGTTCAACCTGATTTGCTATAGTAAAGGCAATATTTTTTAAGTCTTCGTTTTTATGACCTTTCCAAAATTTTAAAATATTCGTCGATCTACGTGCTCTTTGACAATTTCCAAAGAAATCTATAACATCATTCACAGCTTTTATATTTGATATTTGTTTATTGCTTTCATAAGCTTCTCTTCTTCACAATCAAATTTTGAGTCAGTTGCTTTACAACTGTTTTTTGTACGCAAAGTATGAAATCTCGGGTCTGAAAATACTGCAGCCAATACTGGTACTGAACCCAAAGTAGAAGAATGTATCGAAGCACTTAGATAGTAATAAACAATGATTTGCTGAAGATTTTACAACAATTGCTCGGCGTGAAAACCAAGTGTAATATAAATCACTTGGTAGTAATTGTGATTTATACTGTCCGTTCATAGCCAAGTTGATTCATCATATGGTCAAACGGTTTCTTTCCGTATAATCTATCATCATCATACTTTATTTTGTCACTACATCAAAAATCATTCACGCTTAGTTAAAAATGGTCATTTCCAAACTGACGTGACGTTACGTTCGCACGAAAAGATCTTTTTGAAAAATATGAAAATCTTGGATTTTTAAAAAGATTGTTCTATATTTGGGTAGCAATTAAGTAGCACTATAATCAGCAAAAACAATGACATCAATCGATCATAATTAGTTGAAGATATAAGCAATTAAATATGCTGGCGTGACGTTACATAAAACGGAAGTGGGTTTTGACTTGTTTTAGAAAAATGCAAAGTTCTGCGAATTGGGCAAAGCTTTTTGTATAAATTTTTTTTAAGTATAATTTGAAATTATATGTTAATTTTCCAGGTTATCTTATTCAAAAATGTTTACCCAATTTTTTTTTATTTGCATAAGTATCTGACGTGGCGTTACCTGACGTTACGTTACCTAAATTTCCTCATTATATTTATGTTGATTTTGTTATTATATAAAGCAGAAACTTACAGTTAATTACAATCATATAGTTTCTTATGGTGTCTTCTGCATTATTTTTTAACTCTTTGTACCCTTAGAAATAGTTTAGAGAGCAAAAATCAATGCAATCCAAAGGCATTTTTATGACAACAAAAGGTAGCCAAATGAGAAAAATGGCGTTTGCGCGACTTTGCATTTGACAATCTCGAAATGGGTTATGAATATATTTAAGATTGGCTCATATTAGTTTATTTTGATTGTTTCCCCATGAAAATATGATAAGAAGTAGTGTTTTGAAGTACTTTTCATTTTTTGGTCTCGGTGGACTTTTCTGTGGAAATGCCCAAATGCAATCGTTTATAGTAAAATCTTCAGAGATTTCCAATATTTCCCTGGATGTATCGTTGAATACATTAATTTAATTGGTGAACCGAACCTCATTTTTTGATAAAGTGCTCCGGTTCGGGTTCAGGTTCGAGTAGTCAAAAATATAGAACGCCTGGTTCATGGTCCGGTTTGCGAACCCCAAAAAGCCCGAACCGAACCGGTTCTTAGGCGTTCGGTTCCGCACCCTTGATCTTAACCACAAGGTTCCTTAAAAGAGGTGACAGAACTCCGTCCTGAGGCGTTCCGTCATGTGCCTCCCTCGTCATGGTTGTGGCTTACATTAGTTCAATTTGATTGTTTCCCCTTAGAAATTACATAAAACAGAGTGTTTTTAAGCACTTTTTAATTCTTTGGTTTCGGTGTACCTTTTGGTGGAAATGCCCATACACATTTGATTATGCTTTTGTGTAGAATTGGAACACAAATTACGATATTGCAAATGTTTCTGGTATTTTCTTTGAGTTTTGTTGTTTTTAAAAGAAAATCAAACAAACAAAATAACGGTATTGCAAATTCCTACGATATGCGAAATGTCCGGTTGAACCAAAATTCTCAATTCCACGGCTACTTTTCGTAAGTGAAATTGATTCATGTTTCGTTTTGAAATGCACTCGTACACTTGCTAGATACCAGAGTTGGCCATTTTTTATTCGAATACGGATAACGAATAATTTTTTTCAAAAATTATTTTTACTCGAATGAAATAAAAATTATGCTTTATTTGAAAAATAAAATGACAAATGAAACAAATTGTTTAATTTGTTATCATCCTGACCTCAAGCCGGAAATACACATCTACAATTTGAAAGGTCGCTAACTCACATTTGTGAAATGAAAATAAAGATAAATGAAATTTATTTGTTCAAAAATTTATTCGTATAAGAATAAATTATCTACGAATAATTATATCACGGATAAAAAAAAATATTGGCTATAAAAGTTTATAAGACGTGTCCTATTTATAATACGCTTAGTTAGCCATGTCTAACCCAGGGTTCCCCAAGAAGAGAGCGCAAAAATGTGGCTGTCTCTCTCTCTAACACACTGTGAAGCATGATTTCAGCTCTCTTATGTATATAGTGCCGATCTCGTTTGGACCAGTGGTTTGCAAAAAGTTAAAAAAAAGAGCGCTTTTTAATTCGGAATTGATAATACAAAAACGAAACCGAAGCGGAATTGCGTTCGATTCACTTTTCAAAAAGTAGTGGAATTGAGAACATGCCTGAATATCTTAGTTTTTACGCTTATTGAACTTGTCGATGAAATGAGCCTTACCGAATCGTTTTTGATTTAGGTTTTCGATTCGTTTTAGCATTTTCATAAACAGTGAGTTTTCTATGCCTTATCATAATTCACCAAGTTTGATGAAAATCGGACAACTATATGCTTAGTATAGATGCCATAGGAAAGACAGGCCAGAAAAAGTCTTAGTAAGAAAAACTGCTTTGTTTTCAATGATAACTCTACTCTTTTTACTTTCCACTTATGAATATCATCTGTTTCAATCCAGTTAAGGCAAGTTTGATCAAAATCGGATGAATATATCGTATAGCTGCCATATAACAATATGGCAAGCAAATGCTCATTTACTGCTGAGTTTGGGAACTTACTCAGCTAATATTGCTCAACGTTAAACCAAAATAATGGTTGAAAATCATGCAAAACCTTTATTTATTAGTTTTTCTCTATTTTTTTTATGAATGATGCAAAATTTAAGTAAAAACTGCTTGACCGAAAAATCGTAAAATCGTAATGTGGTGGTATTTTTCTTAAACTGTCATTTTTGTATTGATAATTTTCGAAAAACCATCTTCAATCACCGCAGTAAAAATAATATAGTTTATTTGCAAGTCTCAGGGAATTTCCTCCCCCCCCACCCTCTTCTACACAAAACTGCAAGGCAAAGACAACAAACACACAACATAACATAAAACTGCAAAACATAACTCACATTTTGCCAGTGCTTATGTTTTTTCCTCTTTGCACATGTTTTGTTGTGCCCACCCCCTTGCAGGCAGGATGCAACAAAATGTGCGGAAAGCAGAGTCAATTTGCTGACTAACATAAAAAGTGCATATGCAGCTTCCTTCTATACCCGCCAACCCCTACAAAAAAAAAAAAAAAAAAAATACTTCCCCCAGCCAACAAATGCAATTTCCATATTGGGCCTAGGAGACAGGCGGGGGAGAGGGTGAGGGTCAGGTGGGATAGGAAGTCCCTCCAAAACTTGCAAATGCTTCAAATCTCAGAGAAAAGCTTCCATTTTGGTATCTATATATGTGTGTGCAAGCGTGTGAGTGAGGCGGCGCAGTTATCCTGGCATTCTGGCAATGTCTCCTGGGAATTACCTTGGTTATTGTTTCAACATTTTTATCTGGCCAAAAAAAATAAAAATAAAATACCAAGTGCGAGAGGCAGAAGGAAAATCCAGGCGAAGAGTGTGGACAGAAGAGGAGGGGGAGTAGCATTACATATTCTACGAGTGCGTTTGTGCATAAATCCCAATTTAATCCGTCCGGCTTTTAGTTTGTAAATTTTTTGACTCAACTCTTGTGGTTTTTATTTTCTCTCTCTCTCTCTTTATAAATTTTTCCTTCAATAGGTGGATTTGAGTGTACATATAGGTATATGTAGATAAAGAAGAGTATTGATAGCTTGGACAGGTGTTTGGTAATTGTAGGGGAAACTGAATTCATACACTTTATAATCCGCAAGATTGAACATGTTTTATTAAGTGCACTTAATTATTCGAAAGAGCTTTCACTTGCCATTTTTACGGAAAGGACCCGTTATTTGAGGAACCTTTAAATGGTTGGTTGAACTTACATTTTCACAACATTTTACATATATTTATCAGGGAATCAAACCGAATGTGGGAAAATCAGAGAATCTGGTACGTACCGAAACGTTTGTTTCGGTAGAAGGTTCTGTGTTGGTTCAAACAGTATTTCGGTATTCGGTTCCTGGATTTTTATTTCGGTATGAACCGGTAAAATATAAAGAAAGATTGGTCATTGGATTTCTTAGCGACGACATAATAACTATACCCTGGAAAATAAATGTTTGTTCTTCTTTCTGGAAAACTTGTATAAATTGTAAATTATTAATCCGAAGATACTGGGACTTGAACTCAGTACCTTCTGCGCATTGAAACACTGACACCTTCGCTTTACCAACGAGCGTCAACTGTTGGGCTCAACCAGTTGCAGTATAAGAGCAGAGATTTTTGCAGCCTGAGTTCTTATACTGCAACTAACTGCGCTTAGCAATTGACCCCCTACGGCAAAATCGCCGAATCGGCCGTGCCAATGTGTTACTGAACGAAGAGGTCGTGGTTCAAACTTTTTTTTTGTAAAATCTATATAGATTAAAAAAAATTTCAACTGAAGCTTTACAGAAAACTGTAGGATAGTTGATAAGTAGCGAGATGATAAATCTTGTTTTTAAGATTTCTGAGCTCTGAGCTGAGGTTTTTCAATCTTGTTTTTATAAGAGTACAAAGTTCTGGAAAACGAGATTTTCAATCTAGATTTTAGATTGATTTTTGTTCTCAGTGTACAATTGTGGAAACTTTGTCTAGTTTTCTGTCCACCTTTTAAGTAAATCTTCTTTTTTTGTAAACGTTTTAAACTCTGGAAAATGTACAGTTTTAGGGAAATTTGTTAAGCGCTAGTTGAAGAAATTTCCTGTACGAAGAAGATTCCTTACACTTCTCTTTGGTCTTCCGATTCTTGAATGCGGATCGTGTGTGATCTCCGCTATATCCAACCCACTAAGAAAGAATTGAAACTGTTTAAAAGCAACTCTTATTGTTTGCTTTTCATGGTTTAAACTGGAATCCTGAGGTCCGTTTACCATCATGTTCCTATTATTAGGATTATCACTGAATAGTTGTACTACTAACTATGCCTTGCATGAATCGTTTCGTGTCTTTTGTGCTGATTACAATAAACTTTACCGAGTAATCAACTCGGAAGCTTCTCTTTCTGCCTTAAGAATTACTATTTTAACTTATTTAGACCGTAGTTAACATTAGTTTATGGTTTTCCTTCGCGTTTTCGTGTCGCACGATTGCGCCTTTCGGTTGGTTGGGCGGAAGGTGAACCGCTATTTTGCCTGGGGTTCACCTGGTCTCGCGTTTCTTTTGTTGACAGGTCTAATATAACACACAGTCATTTCACTCAACACAGCAATTCAACAATTCTTCAATTTAACACAAACAAATTTAACACAAAACAATTTCAGCACACGTTTAAATATCACTAAGTCATTTCACCCAACACATCAATTCAACACAAACAAATTGAAATTTAATAAGTGGAGATAGTAAATAAAATGTAAGTGTGAAGTACCAACATCATCAGGGATATAATGGCGACACAAGCCGCAATTTTACGATTTTCATCTCGGCCGCTGTTTCAACACAAAACAATTTCAACACGTCAATTAAACATGTCATTTCAAATTTACAACAGCCTGCATTCGGATGAACGATATTAAAGCTATGAACAAAAGAATGCTAGCTCCGGTAGAGCTGCTTTCTGCTGCTTGTGCAGTACTTACAAATGTGCATACACTTTCGCAGGTACGGAGTATACTACAGTCGGGTTCGACTGACTTTTCTACTTGTAGGATTGATAAAATCATTTTTGCTGAAATTGTTGTGCTCTATTTTTTAGTGCTCAAATTGTACTCTGTTGAAATTTGGCGATGTTCAATTGCTTCGTGATGAAATAGTTTATGTTGAAATTGTAGTTGTGTTGAAATACCTCGGGTTATAATTGTGTTGTGTTGAATTTGTTCGTGTTTAATTTGTTTTGTGTTGAATTGACGTGTTGAATAGACGTGGAACCTTTCTTTTACTTCACTATACAATAGATTTGATAACCCAGACTCTATTTTTGAAATCTTACAATCTAACCCAATTGCGTTAAAGTACCAAAAAACCAAGTGCCAGCTTTACAGCCAACTAGTAGATGTACTCAGAACCGAAACTGTACCGGTACAATGTTTAAGTTCTTTTCGGTTCCATGAAATATTGTGCCGAACTAAATTTTTATCTGATCTGAGAATAGGCCTTTAGATTAAACAATAGAATATAACTTACATAACAACAATGGGGAGTTTACAAAAATCAGTTGGTAGTACTTGTTGTAATTCAGACATAGGTTACGAAAGTGTTCCTGATGAGCATACTTCGTGAGGCAAGGATTGAAACAAATCGGGACATAATTTCTCGTTACCCGTGCCAGAACCACAAAGCTGATGAGGCTAAGCAGAGCGCTTGAGTCAACCTTACCTGACAGTAGCTTATGAAGGAAAAGCACACGTAAATAGATCCTGCGATTATTCAGGGATGGAAGGTCCAATGAACGTAGTCCGTGCTCGTATGGTGGTAGATGTCTATTGGGATCCCAAAAAAAATTAAAAACTCTTTTTGTACAGATTCGTGTTGATCCTGATATTTCTGGTAGTGTTAAGACCAGACACATAATCCATACTCAAGAATTGGTTTAACCAGTGAAACATATAACTGTTAGCTGGTAACATAAGGGTCATTAAATTCTTTAGACCATCTTTTGATGAAGCCATAAACTCCCGATATATGTTCATTGAAACATAACTTGGGTAGAAGTTGCATTCCCAAGTTGTCGACTTACAGAAATATATTTACATTTTTCAGTGCTGAGTATCAGACTGTTAATAATTCACCAATTATTGAGAGAGCTTAAGCCCCTTTGTAGGAGAAGAATTGAAATTGGCCTAAAATTTAAAAATAATTTCTACATTTCAGACATTGTTTTCTAAAAATTACTTTTTGAGGCAGCTTTACTAAAATTTAGAAAAAAATGTCTTAAATATAGAAATTATTTCTCAATTTTAGGGCAATTTCAATTCTTGACTGATTTTTCTTAATTATAGAAAAATAATTTTCTGAGTGTATTAGGGCAATACAACTTCGTTGTATGACAACTTGAAATCTCTTGTGGATTTTCTATTCATTTTGTTGCCTTGTTTTGTTCACCCATTCCCGGCTTGACCAGCCTTGTTTTCGGTTGTGTTGTTTCAGTTCTCCCCAGTGCATTTCCACGTTGTGCTGTTGTTGTGCAAAACTGTTTCGTTGGCATTTAAAATTATTTTTGTGTTTCTTAATTTTGGTTTTATTTTTAGTAATTTTACGTTTACGCTTTAGCTGCTTCTTCATGGCCTACAACCACCTCAACTGTCTGCCTGATGCTTAAGCTGCATTTTAAAATAATACTAAGATAAGTCGACGTTGGTTACAGGAAGGATTTTCGGTCCGTTTTCTTGGGGCAATTATAGTAATTAAAAAGTTATTCCTTAAACACATCATCAGAGAGCACGCAAAATATGGTTAAGCAATTTTTGTATGCTGTCTGCTCACCCCTCCCCCATCAGCATTTTATGAATTTTTGTAATCATATTTGAATCTGTCTCAATAAAATAGTCCTAAATGCGCTGGTTTTCTGTTTATGTTATTACATAGCACTTTTTGTTGGGAGAAAGCCGCGACTCTTCTTGAAGAGAGAAGTTTCGACTCATTTTCAAGTCATATTACCAATCATTTCCGAGCCTTTTTCGAGTCGTATTTTAATAAATTACATTTTGAGCATATGCTTGAGTCATTTTTGAGTCTTCTTCTAATCGTTTTTATATGAAATTAATATCTTGTTAATTATCAAAAGGGCTCGAAAAAGACTCATCATCTGGATGGGCTCTTCCAACAGAACACTTGATTTTGTTTTTCTCGTGGTTTCTGTTCTTGATGAGCGAATTACACGAAGATGTCTTATGATAACAGCTTAACGGGAAACATTTCGTTCGGCAATCAGCAACTGAGCAAAACAAGCCAAAGACACTTCGTAGTTTTGTTGCTATAGACATTTTATCGCAGGCAAAGCGTCAAAGTATAAGGAGGACCAAATAGCACACAAGCACGCATGCAGTTTACTGAGGCGCAAAAGACACTTGCAGTAGATTCTACCCAGCAAATCTCATGGAAACAAATGCAAAAAGAGAGCGGAAAAAAAACTCTCGTTGTGAAAAGACAAAAGTGAAATGCCATTTCGTTTTCCTCTTTCATTGTGTCCAAAGGTTGACTGTTATTGTTTTTTCTGACAGTATGGAAAAAAGGACCACTTTTTGCGAGCTCTGCATCTGTATCTGAGGTCATCTGTATAACAAAATACTTGGACAGGAGTTTCAAGTTGTGACATGATTTCTGCATTTCTTGCCTGCAAATATTGTAACATAGATAGCAACAGGTTTTCGGTTAGTCCCGGTTGGCCCTCATTTCTTCTTTCTTATCGGCTCACAAAGTTTGATAAAGATCATATAACCCTTAGTAAGGTTATAAGCAAAATAAAATTTGGTACCACTGCGCTAACAGCAGCTACCACATAAGCATAGAGCGTTCAGTTTAAACTAATTGCTACCGTATATCAACTTTGTGTATATATTTATAAAACACCTTAAAAAAAAGATCAGCCTACAGCACCAAACAAAAACATGTCAGAAATCGCTACGAATCTCTCGCATAATAATAATTTGTAAACACTCAAAAGGTTTTTGAACCCGTCATAATAAAAGACAACAGCTTGATCGCTTTAGTTGTTTAATTTCTCATAATTATTTTTTGCTAGATTTTTGTTTTTGTTTTGTTTTTGTTTTACTGACTCATTAGAGTCTTTTTTTCAAAATGGACATTTAATTGTTGTTGTTCCCAGCAGTTGAAAGTGACTCTGACTATTAATGTAATTATGGAGAGTCGATGATTTTTACGCATTTGTCTGGCGGGTAAATTGATTTTCAAATACACACACACACACAAACTTACTCGCACACAAACATGCACGCACACAAACTTACACGCACACACAGCTGGATGTTGATAAGAGTCAGAGTCAAAGTGTTGAAACACAATACGACCGCAAACAAATGAGGGCACTACGGGTCTTCATTTAAGGTCGCCGCTGCTGCTGCTGCTGCTCCTCTTGGAAACTCACCTGGCCATAGCGAATCGGCTTTCAAATGCAATAAAGCGTGATTTTGGAAACCAAAGCGTAGCGAGTAAGCGAGTGAGCAAGAGCAATGAATGGAAATGGAAAATGGTTAACTGCATATGGCGAAATAGACAAACCTACATGTCTATTTCACCTGAAGCGAAACAATAAACGAGGAACAAACAATGGAACCAGCAGTCGTAATGTTAACATTTTAAAGCTCAAAAGGTGCTCGAAGCTAATTATGTTTAGCTGAAAATGGATTAATTAATTTAAGGCGCGTTTTAAGCGGGGGATTGTAGGTCTTTTGAACTCGAGAAGAGGAAAAAAAGTTGCACTGGAACTTAACCTTGATTATCAATATGATGCTTAATCAAGGGTTGAATTCTTAGGAAATCTACATACAAATCTACATCGTAAATAACTCTCAACCCTATTTTCAGTTCGCTCTGACCGAAAAACCAAACAAAAACCGGGCTCGGGCTTCCCTCAACCGAATGTGTTCTGTTATCGCGCTCACTGTTAAGTGGCTGTGGTTGAACATACAGCTCTGATCGGTCTGACAGCAACCGAATAACAGGCCCAACTCAGTCAATTGGTCTTAAATTGTGTGCTTCTCGAAGGCAAAACCGTCAAAATGTTATTTGAAAAGGTTGCAGACTCAAAATTTTAACATCAGCAGAGAGAGAGGAGTCAATGCGAGAGAGAACGAGAGAGCGCATCTAGTTTATCGCATACATTCATATTCTTAGCCGAGCATTACACACCGATGCATACATACGAAGCAGACCATTTGAACGCGTGAATTTTGCCAAAAGCTTGCAGGCTGACCTGAGAGGAAAAAAAAGAAAGATCGCTGTTAAAGGTTGTTTTGGTACCTCTATTCAATGTCTTGGGCGAAAAGTGTTATTTTCTGGCAAAGGTTAACGGGGGACCGATTTTTGCGACCTCTGGTATTTACAATTTATTTTTATTTATTCTTGGTTACAAAACGCAGAATAATCCCCTTTGTATACAAACAAGAACTCTTGGCCTTCTATAAATTCTTCTATTTATTAACACTGTAAAATAAAAATAAATTAAAATGCATTCTATTCCGTCATAATCAGCGGTGTCACAGAAATCTCTAGAGATTTCATCTTCGGTTGGTTCGTCGGTGTCACAGAATTTCAAGAGATTTCAGTTTTCTTATCTGAAAATCTAGTTAGAACAGAAGCTGTTCCAATTGAACTATCATTTATAAACAGGGCTGCATCTCCTCGCAAAAAAAAAATTCCCTTATTTTAGTTAAGAGGTAATTTGATGTTCAAGTGATATTTATTGATTGTGTTATATATTTTATGATGCATATTTAAATTTATATATATTCATTTCATATTCTCCAAAAATAAAATGCGAAATTTAAAAATGTGTTCGCGCCACTCATGAAGTATAACTTGCCAGCCCTTAGTCAGCTGGCTTTCGCATAGAGGGCGTCGCAACCTGTAGATGGCACCACGTGAGGTGGTTACTTTTGACTAATATGAAAGACTTTGGTTGGCTTTGCGAATAATTATTAATAACGCAAATTTCAATGTTTAAACTAATTAAATAATTTATTAATTTGTTGCAAAATATTTAGAAAAACAATGTTGCTTACATTTCCAAAACTAATTTTATTTGTCAAAATTGTTTAAGAGATTTCTGTGACACCGCTGAATATCATAATCATCATAAAAACATCTATGCACATATACTTATTTCACTGAGGTAGGTATATGGTTTTTAGAGACCTTATTTGAAAAACGTATTGTTTATAATGAAAACCTACACGGTTTCACTGTTAAACAAACAAAAAATACCTTGTGTATATAAACAAGAATTCTTGGCGTGCCAAATGATCGCTGGAAAGATTCTCCAAAAATTGGAAGCGCCATGTAACAGCACGATATTTAATTACAATTAGGGATGCCGCAATATCGATACTGAATATTATTTAAGTATATTTTTGTTGGTTTCGGTCACAAAAAGGGACGTTTCCTGAGGGCGTTCTCATGGATATCTATACATTTATATAGGTACATATTAGAGAGCTGCACGAGTGATTCCGGAATCGACAGGTAAAAAGTAATCATTTTTGAGTACTACAATGCTTGTTTGTATGATTACGATTATTTCTGATTAATACTCGTATACGCTCGTATAACTAAATGTTTCTTTTTATATTCTGCACCAAAGGTACACAGATTATATTAAGTTTGTGCAAAAGTATATAACAGCCAGAAGGAATCAATTCCGACCCTATAAAGTATATATATTCTTGATCAGCATCAACAGCCGAGTCGATATAGCCATGTCCGTCTGTCTGTCTGTTCGTCCGTCCGTATGAACGAAGAGATCTCAGAGATGGTAAGAGATAGAGGTTTGTAATGTATGGGATATATATTTCTTTGACTTGCAGGCAGATCAAGTTTATTTTCAATTTTCGCCACGCCCCCTCCCGCCTCCGCAATTTGGAAAAAACGTAATATCTCCCACAGTTTTGTAGATAGAAGGTTTGTACTTTCTAGAGATATTTAGTAATCAAGATTATTTATCGATTTGCTGAAGAAATGATAAAGATCAGATGAACGATATTCAAGATATGAGCAAAAAACGGCCAGTTAACAGCCACCCCCCCCACCCAAAACCACAACATTCCGTTCAAGAGAGGCAATCTTAGTGAGAGAGAGATAGAGCGCTCAACGCGGTACGCTCTCGAAGTTTCTATCTCTCTCTGTCTCTCTCTCTCTCTCTCTCTCTCTCACACTAAGATTGCCTCTCTTGACTCGTGAGCAAATGCGAGGGTAAGGGTACAGAGTATGTTATAGTCGGGCTTGACCGACTTTCTTACTTGTTTTATATTTGACTCATTATGATACGCAACCTGACATACCTTAAGTGAGAAGCCTTTCTCTAACGTCGCACTTCTGATGCTTTTCAAAAATTTATATAATTTGCGTAATTATAAAAAATATAACAATTTTGATTCAAGAACTTATATTGATATACATACAGATAAGTTAGCTGCATAAAATGAATCGATGTTTTCAGTTTTTGGTGGACCTTTCTGTGGAAATGTCCATATGCCACTTTAAAACTTTGGAAACAAATTATTAACATGCATCCGCAAAAATATTGTATATGGCAACGTGCTCCAAGAGCTGTGAGACTTCAATCTCGAAGAGCAAATGAAACGATAAGAACGTCTCCGAGGACTCCGATTTCGACTTCGACTTTCGGCAACTGAAACAAACGAGGAGCGAAAAGTTCGGCTTAGTGGAGTTCAAAATTGTGCTTATCCTGTTAGAGAAACTAAAAACAGCCGAGGTAATAGAAGAAAGAATGCTTTAATTTTATAGGCCTACAAATTGTTAGGACTCCACTAAGACGTGAACATTTAATTGGGTATATACATACATATGATGGATACGGTTTCTGTTCAAACCCGGTTTCAAGCCACTTTGCACTGGATTCAAATCGGTTTAAGGTTCATTAATTGTCTTCAAATAGTTTTTATGAAAGTCATATATATTTAAAAAATCTGTGTTTAAAAACGAACAATTTCTATGACCCGGGCAACGCGGGTTATTTACTGATAATACTAATATACAAGAGAATGCCCTCATAAAACCTCCCTATTTGTGGTCGAAACCAAAAATAGCCTCAAAAGTTATTCGATATCGATATTTCGGCAGTTGGTAAAAACCTTAAAAAAAAAAACATACATTTCATAACTTTGGGCTGGAACTTTACACAATTATAATTCGCAAGTGGTTATTCTCCGAATATTCGTAAATAAACGGAATTTGCAAGTTTGTTGTAGCGTGAACAGCAACAAGTCTGCTGATGAGAGGATTGTGGAGATACTCGAAACAGTGTTGTACGGACATACCATTGCTATTCCAAAATGTTATAATTAATCTTTGATGACTTGTGTTGATTAACAAAAACGAACTGTAACAAACTTTGACTACAACAAAAATGTTGTGGTCGCCAAATTCTTGCGAAAGTGAAAATGAAGACTCTATTGATCAACAGTTTTTGGTTGCACTTGCAATATTTGTGCTTCCGATTTCTCAATACAAGATGAAGGTGATAATTGTGCCACAACTGTCAGACACAGATAAGAAGATACTTTCGCAAAAGAAGTGCCACATCCCCCCCCCCACACTCCACCTGCTGGCTCTCTGCTGGTTATCAGTTGTCAACGTTCTGCTGCCAGCCATCTTTCCCTCCCTCTTCATCTTATCACCCAGCACACACACAAACACACACCCCAAAAAGACGACGGAAGAGACGCGCGAGACAAGCGTAGAACATGCACAAAGTACGCGCTTATCGGGCTTATCATGCGTAAATGATAAATGGAATTGAACATTTTCGTTCTCTATTTGTGTTTTGTTTGTTTGTTTGTTTTTTCTTGTGCATGTTGTTGTTGTAATGCAGTGAGCGTGGCGTGCGTTTGTCTCGGCTTTGGTTTCGGTTTTTTGGGTTTTGGTATAGTAAAATATTACAATATATAAACAACTACAATTGCAACATTTTAAATAAATAAAAGGGACTAGAAGGTTAGCTCCAGCCATGTGGTTTTTAGTAGGTCCATTACATCTTGCCACAGACTATACGCTACAATGGTTATTTAGGGGGCTGGGTAAACAGGTGGCAAATGGACAAATTTAATATTTTTTACTTACAACATTTTGTCGTTGAGTTCGGTATTCATCACCAAAAAAACCTGCAGTTAATATATTGAACTTTTAATTTTAGGAAATTGTAGGCCAAGGTCGCTAAATCCACAGAAAGTACAGCTGTAAAAACAGGTTAATGTTTGTTTTTTTTTAATTATCCGTATTGTAGATCAATAGCTTGGGCATTTATTTAGTGAAATGTAAAACAAATATAAGAAAATCGAAAAAATTCTGTTAGTTTTGCTATTTTTAGGTGAACTTTTAATACTTTTGTGCTCATGCACCAATATTTTGGAGGTAGCTTAAAAGCAAACAAATTTTATTAGGAATCAACTGCGTTTCTTATGATTTAACACTTGATTGTAAATCCCTGTTTAGCTATTACGGCTTGGCATCTGGGTGACATAAAGACAATCCCTTCCCCCTTCTCTTCCTTTTTAAACAAATTGCCTAAATTGTGCTCTCATCGACGGTTTTATCTTAGCTACTCTTCGTCTGACGTCTCCCCATAAGTTTTCAAACTTATTTAAATCCGGTGACTGAGCTAGACTTGGCATTAAGTCGATCCTTTTCGTTGCAAACTAATATTTGGTGAGTTTGCTGGTATGTTTTGGGTGTATTTTGGTGTAATTTCCGAAGTGACTTAAGGTATCATAACACTTTTTATACTCTGTACCAAAGGTACACAGAGTATATTAAGTTTGTGCAAAAGTATGTAACAGGGAGAAGGAATCGTTTCCGACCTATAAAGTATATATATTCTTGATCAGCATCAACAGCCGATTCGATATAGCCATGTCCGTCTGTCCGTCTGTCCGTCCGTCCGTCTGTCCGTCCGTATGAACGAAGAGATCTCAGAGATGGTAAGAGATAGAGGTTTGACATGTATGGGGCATATATTTCTTATACTTGCAGGCAGATCAAGTTTATTTTCAATTTTTTGATCATTCGTACCTTCTAGAGATACCTTGTAAACAAAATTATTTATCGATTTGCTGAAGGAATGATAAAGATCGGATGAACGATACTCAAGTTATGAGCAAAAAACGGCCAGTGAACACCCACCACCCCCCACCCATCACCACAGCATTCTATTGAACGGCAATCTTAGTGAGAGAGAGAGAGAAAGAGAGAGAGAGAGAGTGAAACTTAGAGATGAGCGAGTATAACTCGTGAGCAAATGCGAGCTGCGACGTTAAGGGTACAGAGTATGTTATAGTCGGGCTTGACCGACTTTCTTTCTTGTTTTTTTAAATGTCCATGAAAAGTACAAACGCCACTGTATGAAAAACAGGCCCTCATTATCGTATACTTTTCTGAGGCGAAATATCAGATATCGAATAAATTTTGGTGATATTTTTCGTCAATTTTTTTCTTTTGAGTATTAGTGTGCTCCAAGTTACATCAACCCAAGGAATTTTAGCTCCATGTTTTATACATAAAAATATGTTTTCTATTGAAGTTAATCAGCTTTCCTCAATTCCATTCCAATTCCAATTCCATTAATATAAATTCAGAAATAAGGTTGCACAACTTCTTTTGGTCTGAATGAAATATAAATAAATATTGTGACTGTTTTTACGACCTTGATAACAATCAAACTTGCAAGTTTTAGCCCCCGCGAGGTCATGTTTTGTTTCCATATAACTTAAAACAGAAACACACAACACCACAAAGAAGGCTGATCGACTATACAGCTGTCTCAAGAATCTCCCGGTTCTTTCTTCAGTAGTGTTTGCGCATCGACTGCAAATCAGCATTGATCATTGCTATGAAAGCATGGGATTTTCAAGTCAGCACTAGTGCAAAAACCGGCAGCAAAAGACAGCGCGAAGTTGACTAGGCTTCTTTGCGTGTTCATGTTTGAAGTTATGTGCAAACATAATATGACCTCGAGCCGTCTAAAACTTTCTAGTTCGAAATACATCTTTTGTTAAACTTATATAAAAATACATTTAAGGCAGACTCAACACCTATTTACTATATTTCTATCACAAAAACTAACAAATAACAGAGAAAGGACAGATTTCTCATCTTCCAGATAGCTGCTCGCAATTTACTCTACTATTTGTAAGTTACTGTAACATATAGCTCTCTGTAAAAGATGAGAAATCGGCCCTTAATTGTAAGTTTATTTGACACATAACAGCTATTTGGAAGAATAAAAATTGTTCCTAAATATACTAGAACTTTTTAGCAGGTTCTAGGTCAATAAGTTATGATTTTCATCATAACGTTTCTAGAACAAGACAAGCACAACACCACAAAGGAGGCTGGTAGATCGTATAGCTA
Organism: Lordiphosa magnipectinata; assembly: GCA_037044535.1. Classification (NCBI taxonomy): domain Eukaryota; kingdom Metazoa; phylum Arthropoda; class Insecta; order Diptera; family Drosophilidae; genus Lordiphosa; species Lordiphosa magnipectinata. The sequence continues at coordinate 62,434 of JBAMBO010002797.1, forward strand.
TTTCATAAACTTCCAACAGTTCAATCATCAGCGATCTTTGGCACTACTTCACTGTGTTGGCAGAGGCTTCCTCATGCCAGAACTGCTAAGACCGCTTGGGAATTCCAAGTCAGACTTGTAAATATTTTGGAGCTCCGATCGCCAGATTTTGAACGCAATTAGAATATAGTTTTTTAAAATAGTCGATTGACACCTTAATTACCTCAAAAGATCTGCTTATTGTAAAGATTGTCTATTTTTTGAGAATATCGATAATATAGATCAGCGGTGGGCACGCCTGGCTCCCATTACTCCCATTGTTCCGAGATTTTTTTTTTCGGCAATTGGCGTCACACAGTCTCATAATAAACGGCGTCGCAATTAACTCGCTTCGAAGTGTGAACAACAACAAAGTCCATGGAAACCGGAGCACGGCGCCTGCAAGACCCAACGGATGTTTTTTGCACGATAGAGACTCGCTATTAACGGTTGTTTTTATACCCTTGTAGAGGGTATCCAGATGTTTGGAACGCATGGAAAAAGCATTTTCGACCAAATAAAGTATATATATTCTTGATCGAGCTGAGTTGATATAGGCATGTCCGTCTGTTTCTATGCTATCTCCTCTGTCAGTTTTAAAGCTATCTTAACCAAACTTTGCACAAAGTCTTTTGGTACATATACGCTTCACATTTGTCGGAATCGGGCGGATCGGATGACCATAGCATATAGCTGCCATAGAAAAGATCGGTCGAAAAAGTAGTTTTAGTAAGAAAAACTATTTGTCTTAAACGCAAACGTGCCCAAACTTCGTATTTATAAGTTTTCTATGCTTTCACATAGTTCCACCAAGTTTTTTGAAAATCTGCCAACTATATAGTATAGCTGCCATACAAAAGATATGTCTGAGAAAAAGTCTTAGTTGAAAAAACTTTTTGTTTTCAATGGTAGCGCTGCCAAACTTGTTATTGATCAATATTATATGATATTACATAATTCTGCCAAATTTGATCCAAATCGGATGACTATAGCATATAGCTGTCATAGAAACAATCGATCGAAAAAGTAGTTTCAGTTAGAAAACTTTTTTGTCTTTAACGCAAACGTGCGCAAACCTCGTATTTATAAGTTTTCTATGCTTTCACATTATTCCTTCAAGTTTAATGAAAATCGGACAACTATATAGTACAGCTGCCATACAAAAGATATGTCTAAGAAAAAGTCTTAGTAGGAAACACTTTTTTGTTTTCAATATTATTGCTCTGAAACTTGTTACTGATTAATATTATATGATATTACATAATTCTGCCAAATTTGATCCAAATCGGATGACTATAGCATATAGCTGCCATAGGAACGATTGGTTGAAAAAGTTGTTTTAGTAAGAAAAACTTTTTTATTTTCAATGGTAGCGTCTTTATACTTTCCTGTTATGAATATTATCTGTTTCCACACAATTTCGGGAATTTTTGTCAAAATCTGTTGAATATACCGTTAGCTGCCTATAGCAAACTGGCAAGCAAATGGTCAAAGTATTAAGTTTGGAAAATAGCTCAGCTTAGAATGTTCGACGAAAATCTTTTATAACCTTAATTTATATAAATAATACAAGCTGCAAGGGTATATAAACTTCGGTGGAGCCGAACTTAGCTTTCCTTTTCTTTTTCTGCTGCTGTTGTTGGGCTGCTCCCAAACTCAAATTTTGATCGATTTGATAGATGCAATCGGTTTGGATCTGCTGAATGGAACAATGCTTCGGTCTTCTGAAGTCGTTGTTGAACGATTTCCACCATGTGTTTCGGGGTAAGATTAGTAATTCATGACACCATTTTGCCAAAACATTCAAATAAACTTTGGAATTCCTTGTAGGTTTTACCTTGTTTTCTTATTTCTCACTCGAACAATGATTGCCCAAGCGTTTAATCTACAATCTATTTTCGTGAACACAGCTGTAGATCCGGCTCGGGGGACCAATGGGATGAGGACTATGGAGCTGAGGAAGTAAAGCATCCGTTGCACGAACCATTTTTTAAAAACATAAAATTTTCTCCGTCGACATTTTCCCGTTGTAACATTTCGAAACCATTTGTCGAAGTTTGCTTAAATTTCTACTTAAGAACAGAAAGAGGAAATCACAATGATCTTCTTTTAAAGCTTGTTCTTAGAAACCTGTGCAAGAAGCTCTGTTTCCCACAGACGTTCTGCCAATATCATCAAAATCTATCGTCAAAGTTAATAAGATAAAACAACTTGAGTATGAGCTCTGTTTGAAAATGTTTGTTTGTACCTGTGCTAGGAGCTCTGTTGCCAGTAGACATCCAGATAGAAACAAAAAGCATCTAAATTCGTTCATATGGAGCCGCGATTAAATGCATCTATGAAAATCTAAACATATGAAAACAAATTTCTCAACTTAACCAACTTTGCTGCACTTCAGATCTAATTTCGCATATTCGCAATAGGGGAGAACAACTGCAACATTTTCAAGTGCAAACTGTTGCTTCCACATTGGCATAAAATTATGCTGATGATTCACATGGCTGGCTGGTCACGCGGCGGCAACCATGCCAATTATGAATCACAACCCAAAAGGAGGCCCCAAAGCAAGCAAAACCTCTGCTCCTCCATCTCTGCTCAACTCAACTCATCTCAGTTTATATTATTATAAATTTTTTTTTTATGTTGTAATTGAGCCCAAGCGATGGTTTGTTCGGACTTTGTGAAGCGGCGGCCGTTTCGTCCAATGCTCCCGAAAAAAAGTAAAGAAAAAACTTGCGTCTTGGCAACCATTTCAAGTGCCGCTTGAGTGATGCATGAGGCCATTGTTGTTACTGGCGGCTTGTTTACTCTTTTTGCAATATTACGTTTTTGTTGTTTTAATTGGCCTTTTCATTGTAGTTGTTGTTTGTTGTTACGCTTGTTTTGAGCTGCAAAACACATTCGGCAGCCGATTATTAACTTTCAGATTGCACATTTCACAGTCAATTTGGTTTCTTTTGCTTTAGACATATCTATGTACATACATATGTGTGTTAAGTTACAGTATGCAGTGTGTGTGTGTGTGTGCGAGTTGAAGGAACTATGATAAACAATAAAAAAAAAAAACAATAACAATTGATTATAATATACACGAGAATAACTTCAGCATCAAAAATGCTGACTAAAACTTTTGCAATTGGACAGAAAACTGTCAAGTTTTATATGGCTATTTGCTTAGTCAGTTTGAGTTATCAAATAACCAAATCCAACTCACACACAGACTCTTGCTTAATTGCAAAAAGATAAAAGCTAAAGTTACTGACAGAGTTACATCTAGGGATGCAAACCATTTTGAGAATTAGTTACTTCGGCTCACACAATGTTTTTTATACGAAATCGAATTGCGATTTTGGTTAGGCTCAGTGGTTCACTGGATTAACTCTGAAATAATGGCCTTGTTCACCAGCACAAATCGATGACAAAAAATCGATGGATCTAGGTTTATTGTTGTGGTGAACGAATGTGATGCGCAATCATAATTGCTGGTATTCTTGATAAAAGTGTCACAATGTGAAAATATATTATGGGCAGTTAATAAAACTCATATATGGTGCGCGTGACCAGCTCCTCTTTCAGAAGCTGAATCAATCTTCATTTGATATTCTCTTTTTATACATTTTTGGTTTAACCCCACGCAACGCACTATAAGGCTGTGGGATGCTTGGGTTTTCTAATTGATTGATCACAGATGTGTTCCTTTTTTTAAGGGTTGTATGGTCTAGTCTATTTTTATGCGCCTTGTACTAGATTCCCGAGCGCAGGTACCTGGACTCACAATGCACTGTTGCAAACATCTTTGAACAATCAGAGAGACTTAATCACATACATATTATATATGGCATAGATTTGTTCTCATATTCAAATTATCTTATACTAGCTATGGCCACGGCTGGCTTACAGCCTGGTCAGCAGTCGATGAAGCAGGTCAGAGCTGGTTTGCGTCGGTTTATTTTCGCACACCAATACACTCTCAGTGAATACGGCCCCTAAAAGTATGTCAAGCATTAAAAACAGCCTCTGCTGCATGCGGTCCCTTGTTCCATTGGCACATTTCAGAGGTCATTCGCCGGGTGATCTAAATGACCTCATTTTTTCTGTGTATTTCCTCATAAGAGACAAAAATCTTTTCGGGTGGTCATCGCTGTCACGAATGATCAAGTCGCAGTCAAAACATTTAGCCTTTTTTCGCTAAAATGGTAGATTTTCTATCGATATGCTATCAAATTTCCAAGCATGGGGGGAAGTGTTTTTGCATAGTGGGTAGCATAGTAAAATTCTGACATGTGTTAAAATATTTTGTGCAAAACTGTATAATAGTTTTAAAAAATTATGCGGCTTATTGTTAGAAAATTGGTTAAAATTTCTTATTGATCAAAATCATCTAGTCAAGACTCAAACTAATATATTTGATAATCAATATATGCAACTACTAAAAATAGAGCCATTGGTGGCTGCTTCATATCCGGTTCGAAGGACCAATGCTTGGTCAAAAAACTTAAGGGTGGATTGTCGCGGCTTCGTACAAACTCATGTGTTCACTTGTCCTAGTTTATTACGATTAAATCCATAACATTTCTGAGCCAGGGCTGCTAATCCACAAAATTTTTGATTAAATTCGTTTCCCCGGTTCGAACCGAAATTTCCCGATGGTTAATGATTGAAAATTTCAGCTTTGAAATTTGTTCCGGCCCACGATTTACACAAATATTCGAGCTTCAATAAAATATTTGATTATTAATCACGTAATATTCGCCAAAGTACTTAGGGGAGTTTATGATACTTTTAGCAAATTATCGTAACCGAAACTCATACTGCCTATTTTCACTTTCGCATAATTTTTGCGATTTCAAACCAAATTTGGACTCAAAATCGCGAAAGCGACAATGAGAGCATAATTGTGTATCCGTTTTAGTTTTCAGATTTTTAGTTGTCTATATTTTTTGTTGAACTGAACTGACCATTTTGGCTGGGAACAGTTTCAGGTTGAGCTATATTTGCATTTTGATACTTAATTGCGACTGGAAGCTAAGTACCAAACTAAAACCTAAAAGTTAAGCTCGGCACAATACTTCACATAAATAGAACACTGCTTTGAAATCAGAATGATTTTGAACCCAAGTTTTACTTATAAGAAATTTTTATCTTATCTGAACAAAAAAAACATCACTACACAAAAAACAAGGATATTTGTTGAAGATCCATTAGATAATTTCGGTATCCTTTTGGACTAGATAGTAATAACGTAAAAAAGATATTAATAATATACATTTAATGTTAGTTTGATCTTAGATTTTCATTCAATATATCTGAAAATGGTTCAATGGATAAGAAAAAAATATCCATCCTAAATGAATCTTAATGGAACTTACGTTAACTGTGCAGTACTTGAAAAATATGTGTATTCTAATTTCAGAAAACTAAATCCTTTAAATCTTAAAGTTATCCAATAGAAAAGAACAGATATAGCGACCACTCTTAGCGACTCGACAGTCTTATGGTGAAGACGTTCTTTAATAACTTTTCAGTTTTTTTAAGCATGGGAACAATATATCGATGTTGTTTGAACTCGATATATGAAATATTGATATTCATATTTATATTACCGATATTGATATTTTGAGAAATATCGACAGTTCTAGTGAGTAGCCCTGATCTGATCATATGTTTCGACCTAAGTGTGATAGAAAACTTATATTGAGGATGATCAACTAACTTTGGCGTACCCTCTCTCTGGCATAAGCAATGGCTGGTCGTCCTTTGGCTCAACTAATAAATTAGCTTTGGCTGAAGTGGATTATGATTTAGTTGCTTCAACCAAATACTATTTATTTGTCAGATCTGTTTTCATTTCCAAATTCGATCGATAGGAATTGGAAAAAGTTCCCCAATTCCCCAAGAAATGATTTTAAAATTCGGTTGAATCGTTTTGCCATCATGTGAATAAAGATTAATTAAAATTTGAAGATAAAATCTGAATAAAACATTCGGTGTTTTGTCCAGTCTTAATGTCCAGACACACTTCCGAGTTTGAAATGCACGCATCAAGGATTTCCAATGTAGTGTAAAGGAGCGCATATTCAAATTGGTCTGGAACATGGTGGAATTAAGTAGGTAAAGCCGTCAGCATTTGCTGAGGGCCAGTAGAATCATGTCTGTCAAATAGGAAGAGACGGCGACAACACTCAGAGAAAAAAAAAAATTTCACTCTTGAATTAAGAGCATTCGTTCTCAAAAGTACGGTAAGAGTGAAAATTCTTAATCCAAGAGCGAAATTCTTGATCAAAGAGTGAATTTTTGATGCCGACATTCCTGATTCAAGAGTTTCAGCTCTTGATCCAAGTATGAATAATTCTTGATTCAAGAGTTTCAGCACTTAGCCACATAGATATATTTCATTACTTACTTTTCTGGGACTTAAACTCGGTATCTCGAAAGACTGAAACAAACAAAGGTCCACTCTACTATCATCCATGAGCTAAACGAAGTGGCGAAAACACGCTTATAAATCAGACCCGGGCAGCCGTAGCTACCACGAGCCGAAGTCAGTCGTGCTTTTACGCAAACGCGGGCCGAACTCATGATTGTGTGAATCGGTGAACATTCAATTGCAAGTAAAACGGCCGTAGTCTGGAGAGAGCTCACTTGTTTACCAACACAAGCATACTTTTTTGTCATTTCTATTTTCCGGCACTGTTATAAATAAATGCAGTTGACAATCGTACGCATTGGACGACAAACTGCGCATGCGCTCTCTCTCTCTCTCTCTGCGAGAGTGACTCCAACGCTATTCTCTCAAAGTGAAGTTGCCCTCAAAGGGGAGTGAGGCATAAAATATCAAATTGAGAACGCTTAGAACGAATTTATCTCGATTCCATGAGCGAAATTCTTGAAAATTCAAGAACGACTAATTTTTTTTCAAGAGCGTTCGTACTCAAATTACTCGTTATAGTTTTTCTTAGTGAAGGGATACCAAATAGCTCTGCTTTGTTTTGTGTTTGATTATTTTTGTATGTTATATTTTGGGAGTTATAACTTATAAGTGACAACGATTTTAAGGAAGACGAACTACAATTTTTTTTGGTACCGCATTTGGCATCAATTGTCGGCGTTTAGCTGCCTTACATGTAGTCGCTTTCCAGTCGACCGGTTCAAAATGATTTTTGCAAACATTCCTCAATACTAATGCCTATAGACTCTTCCCAAATTGTTTTTCTTTTCAAGTCCTTGGGTTTAACATTGCCTCGCGCAAACTATTTACGGCAAGTAACGCAATAACTTGACATTTTTTTCACACACTTAAATCAGCAAAAAACCACACAGATATGACAGTTACGCATTCATACAAAAGCACAGGAAAAATTGTCCGTAAGAGAGCTCTGTCTCGCTCGGTGTCAACTATTTAATTCCACCATGGTCTGGAAAGTTACTGACAAATAATGTCATTTTGAAGTGTTCAGCGAGACTGGAAGCGTCCGCTTGTATAGGATTTTTCGAAAAACTCCCATTAAGCTTTCTTGCTAGCGCCCAAAACTCTTTGCTGCTGTTGACCCTGGATATTTCCAATTCAAAGTGCTGCTGCTCGATTTGGCATACATTTTTAAAGGCGCTTGTGCTTCATGATAGTTGGTCCTGGTGTCTGGTTCTTTTTCCATTCTAGCAAGCTGAAGCAGATCAAACGAAAGTTAAGAAATGCTTTGAGTTATTAGATCAATGTCAGGTTCTGCTTGACCTACAGAGGAGAGTAGATTGTTAAGCTTAGAGGCAGAAGCACCTGCCCATTTTTTGCGCCATTTAAGCTTAGGTAGAAGATAATTTCCATTTCCTTGAGAGTACAGATCACTTCTCGACTCAATATAGTCTTCTACCGGCATATGGTCAGAAAATATTTCGCCTTTCACTGCCATGTCAGTAACAATCACGGTTGCCACTTGACAAAATTAGACTACACCAAAAAAAATTCAAAAAAGAACCATTTTCAATAAAAATGAGCAAAAAAAATGGTATTCCCTTATTTATGTTATATTTGCATTTTATAAAATTAACAATATCTCTTTCACAAAATCGTTAAATTATACACCCATTTCATTTCTTCAAAAGTCTAAATAAGTAAAACAACAGCTTGATCTTATCAAAAAGACTTATACCAGTATACATAAAGAATAACTCTTCCAATCTGTAAAACAATTCCACTCTACGACCAAACACTTTTTTTCACATACTTACCGATTTCTCATCCCCTATATAGCTGCTATTTGCCAGATAAACTTAGAATTTACTCTGTTAGTTGTTAGTTTATGTGATAGTTAGTGCTTTGTAGAAGCTGTGAAATCGGCCCTTATTACGGAAAACACACTTCTGCTTTTATTACTTATTGCCACAGATTTCTTTACATTATAAAAACTAAACAGTCAATATTTTTATTGTTTACAACATACTTTACATACATAAATCGCACT
>JBAMBO010002799.1:0-16011 GCA_037044535.1 Lordiphosa magnipectinata
TGAAAACAAATCAAATTAACAATCGCCGAGTTTGAGAACGATAAAATTGAAAACAAAAAAGTGTTTCTCACTAAGACTCAATTTCCGCCCGATCGGCCCTATGGCAGCCTTAAGATATAGTCATCCGATTTCGACCCAATTTTGCAAATCTCTTTGAAAGCATATAAAATCAGTCATCAGCGAGTTAAAAGACGCTAACATAAAAAACAAAACATAATTTCTTACTAAGAATCATTTTCGACCTATCGGTCATATGGCAACCATAAGATATAGTCGATCAACTTTTTCAAATTAGTTTGAAAGCGTTTAATATTAAGAACCACCGACTTTAAGAACGATTTACTTGAAAACAAAAAAGTTTTTTTCACTAAGACCCATTTTCCGACCGATCGGTCCTATGGCAGCTATAAGATATAGTCATCCGATTTTGACCAAAATTTGCAAATCTGTTTGAAAGCATATAAAACAAGAAAGAAAGTCGGTCAAGCCCGACTATAACATACTCTGTACCCTTACACTCGCATTTGCTCAGGAGTCAAACGGCCAGTTAACACCCCGCGCACAACGCGGTGCGCTCTCTAAGTTTCTCTCTCTCTCTCTCTTTCTCTCTCGCATTAAGATTGCCTGTGTTGAACGGTTAGGGTATGTTGCTGTGGTTGTTCCGTGTCCGTCCGTCCGTATGAACGAAGAGATCTCAGAGATGGTAAGAGATAGAGGTTTGACATGTATGGGGCATATATTTCTTTTACTTGCAGGCAGATCAAGTTTATTTTCGGTTTTTGCCACGCCCCCTCCCGCCCCCGCAATTTATAAAAAAACGTCATATCTCCTACAGTTTTGAAGATAAATCGTTCGTACCTTCTAAAAATACCTTGTACAGCAAAATTATTTATCGATTTGCTGAAGAAATTATAAAGATCGGATGAACGACACTCAAGTTATGAGCAAAAAACGGCCAGTAAACACCCACCACCCCCACCCATCACCACAGCATTCTATTGAACGGCAATCTTAGTGAGAGAGAAAGAGAAAGAGACAGAGAGAGTGAAACCTAGAGATGAGCGAGTATAACTCGTGAGCAAATGCGAGCTGCGACGTTAAGGGTACAGAGTATGTTATAGTCGGGCTTGACCGACTTTCTTTCTTGTTTTATAATTACAAATGCGCAATATATTCTTGGTGAGTATCGAATTAAATTACATTTATGGATTTTATAGCATTTATGTATTATTATTATCATTCATTTACCGAAATTCTATTAATAAATTTTTACTCAAAACAGGTCACTTGTTTCAAAGCTACAAACAACTACACATTTAAAGGACAAATCGCTTACTTTCATCGCTTACATCAGCACCGAAAGCCAACATGAAAGGCACCATGGCGAACATCAATAATAATAATAGACGTAGACGAAAATTATTGATGGTTTAAATATTAAAAAAGTTTGCTAATAAACTCAAATCTATTTAATTTAATTATGTGGTGACATCTCATGCAAAAGTCAGTGTTTCTCATCCAACGAATCACGTCTTCCTACCTACGATATACAAAGTTGGTACATCTGAAGTACTGAGTTTGAAGAGAGAAAAGCAGAACCCGAAGGCTGCCGCGTGACGTCAGCCAAACGGTTACAACAACAACCCCTGAGTATTACGGCGTTGCTTAACAAGGCCGAATGGGATCTTTCAGGTTTCTCATGCCTACTGACGTGAGAAGTAGGCATGAAATATGTACTTCTGGCATGCACACAAGTCCGACTGGGTAGCGTTGCATTAAGAACGAATTTGTGTTCTGTTTATTACCTAACAAAGACGCTTAAAGGTCATTCATTGCCCAAAATTTTAAGTCACACATTACCTAAACAGCATATTTATTGACTAAAATATAGGCCTTTCCATTACCTAAAAACCCGTTTTAAGGTCATACTTTGCCTAAAATTTTATCTAAAAATCAAATTTACTGCCTAGAACGAGAGAGTAAGTTAAAGTCGGCTCAAACCGACTTCGATATACCCGTTACTCATGAAAACAAATGTTTAATAGCCTTCCTGTGTGCCTGAGGTGGGTCAGCCGAAAAGTATGCAACATTTTTTTAACTCGGCTATTTATCATCCGATCTTGATGAAAATTTCAGGGCTTATAGATGTTGCGAATATAAATCTAAGTTTTTAATTTGTGGGAGTTATTCAACATTTTTTATTGTGGGGGCGGGGGTGGGCGTGGCAAAAATTTGAAATAAACTTGATCTGCGTGCAGACAATAGGAGTCTACATTTCAAAATTGGTTGCTCTAGCTCTTCTAGTCTCTGCGATCTAGGTGTTCCATCAGACAGACGGACAGACGGACATGGCTATATCGACTCGGCTGTTGATGCTGGTCATGAATATATATACTTTATATGGTCGGAAATGATTCCTTCTGCCTGTTACATACATTTGCACGACTTTAGTATACCCTTTTACTCTACGAGTAACGGGTATGATAACAAAAGTTACTTTCGTGTAACCGGCCATAGATAGCAATCTAAATCGTTATTCTCTCGTGCTCGCATATAAGCCTGTGCGATTTTCCCACACACATGAAATAATTGCTACTATATTAGCTGAAGTTCATAGCGGCCACCCAGTCGGACTTGTATGCATGCTAGAAGTACATATTTCATGCCTACTTCTCACGTCAGTTGGCATGAGAAACCTGAAAGATCCCATTCGCTTTTGTTAAGCAACGCCGTAAAACTCAGGGGTTGTTGTTGTAACCGTTAACCGTTTGGGTGACGTCCCGTGGCAGCCTTCGGGTTCTGCTTTTCTCTCTTCAAACTCAGTACTTCAGATGTACCAACTTTGTATATCGTAGGAAGGAAGAGATGAGACGTTGGCTGAGGAATCCCCAACTTTTGTATGAGATGTCACCACATAATTAAATTAAATAGATTTGAGTTTATTAGCAAGCTTTTTTAATATTTAAGCCAACAACAATTTTCGTCTACTTATATTATTTATTAAAACTTATATTCGTCTATTAATATTATTTATGTTCGCCTTGGTGCCTTTCAAGTCGGCTTTCGTTGCTGATGTTAGCGAGGAAAGTTAGCGATTAGGCCTTCAAATGTGTAGTTGTTTGTAGTTTTTAAACAAGTGACCTGGCTTAAGTAAATATTTATTAATAGAATTTTGGTAAATAAATGATAATAATAATACATAAATGCTATAAAATCCCTAGATGTAATTTAATTCGATACTCACCAAGAATATATTGCGCATTTGTAATTATAAAATTATTATTAATATTCACGGTCAACACATCTTTTTTGCGCAAAAGCCGAAATTGAACTGACCTCATAATTTTATTCGTATTTGCTCTCTCGTTTGGTCAACGTTCATCAAGCGTTCGGGGCTAACTTTGTTTATCTACTTCGTGTTCGATCTCAACGAGAGAGACTTTGAACCGTTTCACGATATGCTGACTCTTAGCCTTACGAATAGCTGAGAAAACAACGTGTGAGTTTGTCATGGTGGAAAATGGACTTATTTCATGCCAAAAAAATAATGTAGAGACTATTTTCGTGAAATTTCATGGCACTAAATGTGCTTACTTTTGTAAACACATGCTGCAAAGTCCGACTGGGCAGCTGCCTGCATGTAGTGGTAGTAACTTTAAAATTGTGGCTCTGACAGTTTTTTGCGGTTTAATGGGGGAGGGGGGAAATTTTCCAAATCTGAAACAAACTTGATCTGGGTACGGTATACACCTATGTGCATGCCAAAATTTGTGTCTCTATCTCTTATGGTCTCTGAGATCGACGCGTTCATACAGACAGACGGACAGACAGACAGACGGACATGGCTATATAGACTCGGCTGTTGATGCTGATCAAGAATATATATACTTTATATGGTCGGAGAAGCTTCCTTCTGGCTGTTACATACATTTGTACAACTTCATGATCCCCTTTTCCCCTTTTTAATGGGAACAGGGTATAAAAAGCATTCGCTGCGGCTCCTGTGGCAGGCTGCCTTTCAGTTTGTTTGGTTGTTGGTGTTCTCGATATTCTGCGTGATTCCTTGTATTGCTGCTTTATGGTTTGTTGTGGTTTCTCTGTTCCTGAGTCTGGCCGCATTCACCCCACTCGAGCTTAGGTGAAGCTGCAAAACGAATTGGTATTTTTCGCCGTCATGTAGAAGGCCTTGCTCTGTAAGAAGAGTTTCTCCTATTTCAAGATCATATCGTTCAGCTTCTCACCATGCTCCAGCACCGCTTCAATGGTGTCCTTGAGTATGATTTTTGTCTCGTCCAAATCATTTTGCATTTTAGTCCGCCTCCACGGGATCCTGAAATTCGGCTTAAAATGTGTACAATCCCTCGAAAGCAATCGTGGCCCCTGAACCATTCGGCCCTTGCTCCGACGAGACTTTGGCCGTGAAATCGTCGTGTATCTTGGTGATCAGTGTGTGGGCTACTCGATGCGGATACTCGTGATCGGCAATCAGAAGACAGACCAGATTATCGACCCGCACAAAGACATGGCACATGTAAGCGTCCACGTTGGAAAAAGGAGAGGGACTGCAAGTCGTTTGCTGTCTTCAGCAAACGAGCTTCGCTGGCACCTTTGTGGAAGATGCACAGTGCGAACAGCTTGACCATATTTCACCGTTTTCTCTCTGGTCACAGGTCAGATGCGAGCTCGGTCTGCTACAGATTTCAATGTTACAATTTCTAGAGTATACTGTTGCTTTGGCAGGTGGGCTTTAGGTAAATGTAAGGCATAGACGTGTGGGGGTTGGTTTAAAAAAAAAGGCCAATTTGAATTTGTTTGTTCCATTCCATTTTTGGCGTGTTGCTGAAATTATTGTGCCAATGGATGCGCATTACACACTTTGAACTTAGTTGTCACGAAAGATGCTGAATAGGCTCTACAATTCTTACTTAGCGCCAGCAACGGCAATTTGGAACAGTTTTCATGACATCATGAAAGAATGTTACTGACACTATCGCTATGGCTATTAATCTTTTGCTGGGCGAATCTCGTTGTTATTTAACGAGTCGTTACCTTCAATGTTACGGTGTCCAGATACCCAGATGAGGTGGATGAGGCGGAGATGCTGAGCGATCGCATTTAAGAATCTACGGCATTCCGCGAGCGTCTTCGCGTTATTGGTGTAAGAGTCAAGAGCCCTTAGAGCTGCTTGACTATCTGAGTAAATGTATATGTTCCCTTCTTCGATCATGAGTGTGCTGAGGTATTTGGCGGCCTCCTGGATGGCCACCAATTCTGCTTGGTACACACTGCAATGATCAGGGAGCCGTAATCTACAGAGTTTAAAGGAAGGAGGATTTCTTTAACTCGTGGAAAGTTCGAGTGGGTAGAACCATAACGGCAGACTGAAATGGAACACTCCGTGGGCAAGTATCGCATGTTGATACTCACACTCAAGACCATGAAACGTTCTACCTCTGCTGCTCTCATAGTTTATCTAACCAATCTTCACTATAAAAGGGTAAACGAGCTTATGCTCGAGAGCTACGAGCTGTTTGGGTTTTGGGGAAAACCGGTTTCAAAATATACACTTACCTGCCGTTATCCGCGGGGTTGTCCAACGTTGAGATCCCAGCGTACACTGAGCCGCCTCCATTTCCAGACATGACTCCGGTGCGGGTAAGTAGCGTTAGTAATTGCCTAATTAATTTATGATCAATACATGTGACGTTGCAGAGATTAGATTTTTGCTTGTCCAGAGGGTCCAGTGGCACTGCTAGGCCCCCCTTCTACACTGGGCTGGAATTGTGTTATAGTAGCTGAATCATTGAGTGTCAATTTCCAACAATTCCCGCAGCGTGATTTAATTGCCTCCAATTTCTTGATGATTTAATAGAGTTTCTCCAATTGATTTCTGCTGGGTTATGCAATGTGACAAGAGGCAGCGGTGAAGAAATGCTCACAGCCGGTGGCTGGGTAAAAGCACATCCAGCTTAGAGGAATAATGTGGGCCATTTGGAAATGGACACGGGAACACGAAGCTTCTTCAATGCAAACAACACCATAAATAACAATGCAATGGGAGAATATCCACACATACAAATGTAGGTAGTTTGACAGAAAACAGCTGTTAAACTTGCGCATGTGCTTTCCAGAGAGCCGAAGAGAGAGAGATTGAGAGCGTGGCTAGCCAAGAGAGCCCCTCCGTATAGTATGTCAAGAAAGTGTTTTGACATTCTTTATTTGTTTATGCAGTGTTTTGTGTCTTTTTTTATTGCTTATGAAACGTTATCGTTGCCAATTGAAATATGTTTGTATATGCCCCAATCCCGAACCAGGAAATGTCTACCGGTGAATTAATGATTAAGCTACAGTCAGCTGTGAGTTGGCTCATAAAATTAGTTGGAGCAAAGCTGTCGATACCAGCGTTTGCTTTCCTGGCAGCGTTGATTGGTGCACATGGGACAGCGCATGAGGAATTTGGGATTGATCGGCTGCTCTGACTTCAAATGCTCGGCCACAATGCTACTAAGTGCCTCTATAAATAATGGATGATCATTTGGTGCGGCAGCTCGACGTATCTCCTCCACGCCCACCTCCTTGGCCAGTTCATCACAGTACTCTATGTCCAATTCGTGTAGGGTTTCTATATGTTCATTGACAAAGGCAATGGGTACAAGTATAAAGTTCTTAAGTCCCTGCTTGACGTAGCCCTGTTACAACATACAAAAAAATGGAATTAATTAATCTTTCCTAAAAGTCACAACTTGCCTTAATGGCATCATCGGTGGCGGGGGCCAGCCAGGGCAGCGGTCCCACCTTGGACTGCCAGGCCAGGCTGTAGGGATTGGTTTGACCCAACTCCTGCATGACCATATGCACACTAGGGGAATATGGGGAAACGCCTGACGAAAAAGTCATGCAATACAAGATAGTAATCGAAATCAAACAGACTGCGAACATTCTGCATTACAATTTTTAAAAAATATACGCATTCGTAATGGGACACATGCGGCTCTAGCATACAAATAGGTAGCAGGATTCTCTACTTATTGACAAGCAATCGGGGTTCCGAAAAAAGCGAAGCTGCTCCACTGTTGTAACGAAAATCTACATACGTCGTAATTTGGACAAAAGCCATGTCACACTTTTAACATTGTTGGACTACAGTAAGGCGTTTGATGTGGTAAGTCACAAAATACTGTGCGCAAAGTTAAACAAACTCTACAACTTCTCCAACACAGCAACGAAGCTCATGAAATCATACCTTAGTGATAGGCAACAAGCTGTAGTCACACAATCGGAGTTCTCTTCCTTTCTGACCGTGAACTGTGGTGTTCCACAGGTTCTGTCCTGGGACCCTTCTCTTTTCAATATATGTTAATGACCTGCCACATGTCTTGTCTAAATGTGAAATGTATGTTAGTGCTCCGTTAAGAAATATTAGCGAATGTATCCATCATTGTAATGATGAGCTGGAGCTTGTAAGCAAATGGGCTAAGAGCAACGGTCTTAAAATAAACCCAATTAAATCAAAATGCCTAGTTATTTATAAAAAGAAATATGACACGAGTAGTTTACAGCAGCTAAAGATTGATGGATCCGTTATCGAATATACTGAAAGGGCATCAAATTTAGGTATTACTTTCAATAAGACGTTATCATGGGATGACCATATAAGAAAGGCAATTGGGAAAACATATGCTATTATTAGACGGTTAAATCTGACGAAGCAATACATCCCCACACATATAAGAGACCTGATTGCAAAGGTGCATATAATACCATCGCTGCTATAGTAATCGCTGCTAGTAAAGCAGATTGTATGGGATTATTTCCTTCAAACTGATGGCAAAGTAACGTAGGAGTAATCTATTATGTAATGGCAATTTGCGTCGCTGAGTACCTTGGTCAAAGAAGATCTCAGCTCTCTCAAATGGATAGAGAGTCCACGTGGCTAATATCAACACACTTTGAATCCTGCACGGTGTACCATGCCCCACTCAATTTTCGTGATGTAATGTTGGCCTCGGGCAAACTGGGAGTAGATGCTTTGACGGGTGATCTGGTCTATAAGGATTGTGTTTTGGGTTTAGAGTTTGCCGGACGCGATTCACAGGGTGCGCGCTTAATGGCCATGGTTTCAGCTAAATCGCTGGCCACCAATTGTCTGGCTAGTCCGAATCTGATGTGGAAAATTCCGCAAAAGTGGTCCATGACAGAGGCCGCTACGGTGCCCTATGTGTACTCTACCATCTACTATGCTTTGATGGTGCGTTGCCATTTAAAGATGAACGCATACTGAAACACGCCGGCTCCGGAGTGAGAGATGCCGGCCATCACTTGTGGTGGAGAATCATTTTCGGTATGCTTCTCCAGTGTTGCCCAATGTTCACACCAGTCGCTCCCAACATTCGCAGCCTTTAAACCCTATTGGCTCCCCAGGCTGCCGTTTCAACTTGCTACTGTTGCGGCCACCTACCAGCCACGTGTAAATCCATATTCACCTAATTGTTCCGCCACTAATATGCCCGGCGAGTATGCTCCAGCTCCAGTTCATGGAGCTGACTGTGACTAAGACTATAACTTCTGGTTTAGTGAGCGTCCCGACTAATTCGTCTGTCAATGTCCGTCCGTATGAACAAACAGATTTTAGAGATGGTAAGAGATAGAGGTAAATTTCTTATACTTGCAGGCAGATCAAGTTTATTTTCAATTATTGTCACGCCCCCTCCCGCCCACGCAATTTTGAAAAAACGTCATATCTCCCAAATTTTTGTAGATACATGGTTTGTGCCTTCTAGAGTATCAAGATTATTTATCGATTTTCTGAAGAAATGACAAAGATCGGCTGAACGATACTCAAGCTATGAGACAATCAAAATTCGCAGCCGCAGCGCAGCAGCAGCGCAGGAACAGTGTAGATATATTACAGTCGGGCTTTACCGACTTTCTTACTTATTTCTGTTACAGTTGTTGTTGTTGAACAGCTCCCAAATTCAAAGGGCATAGCCGGATTTGTAAGGGAACCAGTAGAGGTGTCAAACCATCGATGGTTTGACAAATCGATTATTTCGATTTTCCCCCTGAAAAAATTGATTTTAATCGATTTTTCCAAACAAATTTTTGCAATGCAAAGTTCGAATACCATTTTTGCTGGTATTTTGAAAAATAAGCAAATTTGTATTTTTAAATTTAAATAAACTTTAGTGTATTCGCTTCAGTGTATTTCCGATTATGTATGTACATTATATTAATATGAGTATCAAACAAACTTATAAAATATAATAATTATTATATATTATATAATATAATTTATAAGTTAATTATATATTAGTAACAGCTAATATTTCCGCATCAGTGTTTTTTTTTGGGATATGAGATCCTTGACATTATAAATTCATATTTTTGTTGAGAAACATCAACATATTAACTATTTTTGGTTATAGCCGGCATCTTCGATCCGAAGTATTTTGGCCAGCTTTGCTAAAGGCCCTTTCAGATTCAGCCGAAGTAGCTGGCACGCAAAGAAACTTTTTCGCCACATGTTGCGCACACAGCAATTTGTTCCTGCGAAATAAATGATTTATTAATTTTAAATTTATATAAGAAGACATTTAAAAATATATTACCTTCCAAAATGAAACAGGATCAGTTTCCTCTGGTGAAATGTTTTGCCTAATATACTGCCTCATCAATACCATTGCGTCAGACCTGTTGGTGTGGATATGTGATATTTTGTTTGCCTGAAATGTAAAAACTTTATTTTGTTTGCCTTTACGAGCCCCAACCACTTTTAATTCGAACAGCATGTTTTTTTTTGCAGTGCGCAATGTTCAACACACGATATTTTCAATACTACTACAACTTACGCATAATAATGTATTTTGTCTAAAGTAGAATTTTATTCTCTTTACGATGACAAAAAAAGTTTTGTTGTATTTCCAACAACAACAACAATATGAGTAATTTATTCAAACGGTAGACTTAACAGATAAGAAAAAAATGACCACTATTAATTCGAACGTTGCGTAATATGATTTACTATTATACTAAAAACAACAATTTAATTAACATTAGAATTTTGTAACGTCGTCTCTAGCCTGTGTTACGCATTTAACCCGTTTTGGCATTGATTTTAACAAATTTTGGCAGTGTTCTCGAGAAATCGAGTCCGACATCTCTTGCAACTTAATTTTAAGGACAGAAATGTTTTTTTGTGGCTCATTTCGAAGCTTTCTTTTCATTAGCCATCAAATATTTTCTATGGGGCTTTGATCTGGGCTATTTGATGGCCAATACAAAACCTCCATTTGTTTATATTGCAGCCAATTTTTGGTTCTTTTGGCTGGGTGCGACAATACTCCGTCCTGCTGAAAAGTGAATTCACCACAATCTGCCAGTTTTGGTATTGATGGCAGCAAACTTTCTTCTAAAATATTAATGTATTTTTCAGCATTAACCGTCCCTTCAATGGAATGCAGTTTTTCTAATCCTTTGGCAGACATACATCCCCATACCATAGTGCTTGCAGGAAACTTTACTGTCCTTTTAAGGTAGTCTTTATGGTCTGCCTTTGTACGGATGACGCGTTTTCTCGTATCGCCGACACTAACATCAAATTTAACTTCATCGCTAAATATGATGGTGTCCCATTGCCTTTGAGTCCAAGACATCCTTTCCCGAGCCCATTGCAAACGCTTCTTTTTTTGACGAAGCGTAAGCAAGGGATTTTCCTTGGCCTACGAGTAAGATAAGTTGTTGGGTATGATGCACAGGTAATAACAAAACATACTGTATAGAAACCATATCCGATATTTTTTAACTGCAGTCGCACAGTTTTGCCAATTTTCTGCTACCACTTAGAAGCCAAATTTCTTAAAGATTGGCGACGATCAGCCTTAACAACTTTGGCCAGTTCCCTTTTGTCGCGGGGTATTATTGCTGATGTTCGGCCTCTATTTGCAATATTATTTCCATTGTTCCCAGTTTTCTTGAAAATTTGTATCACCCCATGCAACGACGATTTATACAAATTTAATTGCTTGCTTATCTCCGTAATTGTCTTCTCGGATTTATAATAATCTCTAATCAATACTCTGATTTCGTTGCAAATAGGCTTACCACGTGCCATCGTTGCTAAGCTTTCACTGATCTGCAGTAATTTTCAAATTTATTGCATTTTGCATTGTGATATTATTTGCAGATTATAACTAGATAGTGATTCTGTTACATTGGTTGCTTGTGTTTTGTTCTTCTTTTGAGATAAATGTAAGCTTACCCAGCGTTCGAATTAATAGTGGTCATTTTTTTCTTATCTCTTAAGTCTACCGTTTGAATAAATTACTCATATTGTTGTTGTTGTTGGAAATATAACAAAACTTTTTTTGTCATCGTAAATAGAATAAAATTCTACTTTAGACAAAATACATTGGTATACGTAAGTTGTAGTAGTATTGAAAATATCGTGTGTTGAACATTGCGCACTGCAAAAAAAACATGCTGTTCGAATTAATAGTGGTTGGGGCTCGTACAGTTTGGTGTTGCGGGTGGTGTTAGAGATTGTGGTGGAGCATGTGTGTTGAAGTGGAAAAATATTTCCTTTCGAGGCCTTTTGCAGCTTGTTCGGCGTTAGACGCAGACAAAAAACCATGTTTTCGAACCTTGGGTCCACCAGAGTAGCAAGACGAGTAACCGTTCTGGTTTCTTAAGCAGAAAATCGCTCAGGCAACCGTTCTTTTAATATAGAACAAATATTCAACGCTGTTTTTGTTGTCACTCCTGAACTTACCACGTTCAGCTGCTCGTGCAATTCGCAAATGATGGGAATTATTAATAAAACTGTAACGGTTTTGTTCGCCGATACCTGTTTTGTAGCCTTATAAAATGGTGATAAAATGCGGCATACTTCTTCTAAAACTTGAATTTCATCCGCTGATAATGGAGTCGGAGCTTTACTCGATTTGAGAAGAACCGCAACAATCGCTTCTTTTACAAGTATTATGAGCTCAATCATAATAAATGCGCGGTTCCAAAGCGTCGGCAACTCTTGGATTAGCCCATATGGTTTATCACAATCTTGCACCTCTTTCAGCTTCTCATTAGCAATTGTGCTGCTCTTAAAAATGCGACAATCCTTTTGCACTTGCTCAGCAGAGGTGACAATGATTCTGACTTAAGTAGTTCCTGAACCAGTAGATTGATTGTGTGCGCAAAACAAGGTAGATGCTTTATTTCCATCAAATCACAGGCTTTTTTCATGGACGCATCGTTGTCCGGCACGATCGTTCTAAAATAAATGCAAATTAAAGTAAAAGTAAAAGTAAAAATATATGCACAAATATTATAGACGCTTACCTTCTGCTTCTGACGCGCGAAAAAGTGCTAGAGAAGGAAAAAACTGATAGGTATGACACAAAAAGCGTGAAAAATCGATTGTGTCCCAAAAATAATCGACGTTTACAAAAACCCGAAAAATCGATTATAATCGATGGTGCCATCGATTGTTTTACACCTCTAGGAACCAGCCCCCAATGCTAATAATTTTTTAAGTATGCAGTTTTAAAGGACATCAACCGAAATTAGTTTACCGATTTTTATACTCTGTACCGAAGGTACATAGAGTATATTAAGTTGGTGCAAAAGTGTGTAACAGGGAGAAGGAATCGTTTCCGACCGTATAAAGTATATATATTCTTGATCAGCATTAACAGCCGAGTCGATATAGCCATGTCCGTCTGTCCGTCCGTCCGTCCGTATGAACGAAGAGATCTCAGAGATGGTAAGAGATAGAGGTTTGACATGTATGAGACATATATTTCTTATACTTGCAGGCAGATCAAGTTTATTTTCAATTTTTGATACGCACCCGCCCCCGCAATTTGGAAAAAAAAGTGTATCTTCCACAGTTTTGATGATAGATGGTTCGTACCTTCTAGAGATATCTAGTAATCAAAATTATTTATCGATTTGCTGAAGGAAAGATAAAGATGAACGATACTCAAGCTATGAGCAAAAAACGGCCAGTTAACACCTACCACCCCCCACCCATAACCACAGCAACATACCATAACCGTTCAATAGAGGCAATCTTAGTAAGAGTGAAAGAGAGAGTGAAACTTACGATAAACGCTCTAATAGTTTCTCTCTCTCTCTCTCTCACTAAGATTGCTTCTCTTGAACGGAACGTTGTGGTTATGGGTGGCTGTGGTGGCGGTGGTGGGGGGTGTTAACTGGCCGTTTGACTCGTGAGCAAATGCGAGTGTAAGGGTACAGAGTATGTTATAGTCGGGCTTGACCCACTTTCATTCTTGTTTTATACTTCTAGTACCATCCCAAAATTTTTAACAGTGATTTCTATCATATCAATCACACGCCTTCTTAAGACCATCTATCAATTAAAAAATTCCACATTTTTTTTTGGTCAAAGGTGGCATGCATACACTTCTTCAGAATAATTTTCTGATTTTTAAAAGGCAAGCCGTCACCTATAGAATTCCACGAAATTTTTAACACCATTTATTTAAGACTTCTAGTTGAGATTCCACTTTCGTTTTTTACATGTCCAATTGTCATTCCAAGATAAAATTTCAGTAATTTTTTCAGAGTTTTAAAAGTTGTGGAAGGTGGGTAAAATTCATAAAAACATGCAGTACCCGATGATCCTGTTTCCACTCGCACACTCACAGCAATAGCGACGTACTACTGTACGGATCTTAAATATAAGTGGAAAAATCACATGGACTGGGTTAAGTGTTATAATATTGCGAAGTCAAGTCAACATATCTTGTAGTTCTAGAATATTTTAGCTATTTAGTTAGTTAGCGAATCTACTTTTTCCGCAGACCACGCTTTCCAATTTTAAGACCTCGATTCTTGCTCCAGGCCATAGGTCACCAACGCCAAGATTTAAGTCAGTGAGAATGCTCAGGGATTCCTCGATGGTACAAACTACGAAATGAACTCCCCTGTACCATTAGATGCCATTTAACACAGCTAGGAAAAGATTTTTTCTCCTTTTCATGGCATCGTGAATGGCTTGCAGTATGGCTTCCTCCATGACTAGCAACTTCTCGTCGGGTCGGTTCTGTTGATAATGGCCACCTGAAGTTCTGTCTTCGAGCTTAAGCTAGTCACTAGATCTTCTGGTCCAATCCGCTTATTCTCCGGAGCCTTCGACGAGTTTTTCGATCGCTGTCGCCTGGAGATACCACGCTTTCCGCCAACCGGTCCCTATTTCTAGGGGGGTGTTGTCGACGTTGGTAGCGATCTCCTGCAGTGCTTCTGGGTGTCCTACGTGGATGCTTTACCGGCCTTCGATTCGGTTGGAGATTTCATCCCCGTCGTGGTTGCAAGTGCATTCAGTTCGGCCGTAGCACCCCTGCGCAGTGTCATCTACATCGCTGTCAGTGACTTCGAGTTGCTGCCCTCAAATGTTTTAAGATACTTTAGTGATGCTTTGTACCCTGAGCGCTGTTTGCGCCGGATAGCGTCATCTGTATCTTTTTCCTTTAACGGAACCGTGGCCGATGTAAGCTCTATCTTCTTCGGTGGCTCATCGGTGACATCGGTGACTGCCCGTTGAATCGGATTTCTCCATTTTCAACTTCTGTGTTCACATTCACCACATCTTGAAGTGAACCTTAACTGTGTACAACTTGATTAATATATAAATAACGACAATGAATAAAACAATTTAAAAATATAATTTTTTTGTTTTAATTAATTTTGACCACCTTCCACAACTTTTAATATTCTGAAAAAAATACAGAACTTGTATTTTGGAATGACAATTGTACAAGTAAAAAACGAATGTGGAACCTCATCTAGAAGTCTTCCCCTACAAATTCGGCTATGCCCTTTTGTGCACAACGCTGGTTAAAATAATTTATTACAAAGTAGGCCTTTAAATTCATTTTGATTTTAATTCTATTTCCTTTAACACAATCATGTTATGAAGTCAGTAATCAATTGACGACTCACCTGAAAACACGTCCCAGGTCAGTCAGTTCCTGATTTTTATTTATTTTTTTCATTTTTTTAAACTTTTTTTAATTCTGAATTTCTTACGGATTTTTGTACTTCTTGCCGACAACCCAGGAGTTGTGCGACATATGACGCACGTAAGATCTCTTGATATCAGTGATGACCTGATTTGGACAGATTGCTGCGCGTGAAGTAGTTGTGCGTAGACTGAGCTGCAACAGGCAAAGCATTCCTAGTTCCTGTTATATTCATCGTCATGGCACTCACCTCCTGCTGTAAGAATCGCCTGGCCTCCTGCTGTAAGAATCGCCTGGCCTCCTGCTGTAAGAATCGCCTGGCCTGCAACCGCGTATTATATCCGTGAACGTGAACAGTATTGGCCGAAGCCACGACATTTTTAATCGATTTTTTCGTCACACCCGATGTGGTTTTCACTAACTTGGTAGTACTTTTGGGCTTCATTGTTTTTTGCTCAAAAATATATATGTGTAGATCGATGTTCAACCGACCGATGTCTATGGCACAATAAATTTTAAAACACACTCTGTTTTTTATTTTTAGCCAGGCGACTTTACATATTTTTCATTCTGCAATTTAACAAGTCTCAAGTGAAAATGATCGCTCCAACACATCTTATAGGAACTCTACTTAAAAAATTACGTATTTGTTTTAAGGCTTGCTTCTCGTCTTATACCTGACTAGCATACAACCGTCGCGCTTCGCTGCGTCGTCATCAGTATAGTCTATCGTTATCGTTACCGCCCCATTTCACTTTATTTCGTATTCTATCTTTACAAACCGAGTTTCAAGCCAATCTGATTAAAAATAATTTTTTGCATACAAAATTTTCCGGGAATTTTCACGCCCGGGGGGCGGATTTTCCGACATGGGAAAATAACAATTTAAATTATTTCGTATTCTATTCCTGCAAACCGAGTTTCAAGCGAATCGGATGAAAAATTGTTTTTTGCCAACAGAATTTTCTGGGAATTTTCCCGCCAGGGCGTCGGATTTTTCGTCATTGGAAAATCTTATTTAAAATTATTTCGT
>JBAMBO010002800.1:0-23717 GCA_037044535.1 Lordiphosa magnipectinata
ATATCTTATGGTTGGCATAGGACCGATCGGTCGTAAATGAGTCTTAGTAAGAAATTTCGTTTGTTTTTTATGTTAGCGTCCTTAAACTCGCTAATGACTAATTGTATATGCTTTCAAATAGATTCGCAAAATTGGGTCGAAATCGGATGACTATATCTTAAGGCTGCCATAAGGCCGATCGGTCGGAAATTGAGTCTTAGTGAAAAAAAACTTTTTTGTTTTTAAATAAATCGTTCTTAAGGTAGGTGATTATTAATATTAAACGCTTTCAAAGTAATTTGAAAAAGTTGCTCGACATCGGGTGACTATATCTTATGGTTGGCATAGGACCGATCGGTCGTAAATGAGTCTTAGTAAGAAATTTCTTTTGTTTTTTATGTTAGCGTCCTTAAACTCGCTAATGACTAATTCTATATGCTTTCAAATAGATTCGCAAAATTGGGTCGAAATCGGATGACTATATCTTAAGGCTGCCATAGGGCCGATCGGTCGGAAATTGAGTCTTAGTGAAAAAAAAACTTTTTTGTTTTTAAATAAATCGTTCTTAAGGTAGGTGATTATTAATATTAAACGCTTTCAAAGTAATTTGAAAAAGTTGCTCGACATCGGGTGACTATATCTTATGGTTGACATAGGACCGATCGGTCGTAAATGAGTCTTAGTAAGAAATTTCTTTTGTTTTTTATGTTAGCGTCCTTAAACTCGCTAATGACTAATTCTATATGCTTTCAAATAGATTCGCAAAATTGGGTCAAAATCGGATGACTATATCTTAAGGCTGCCAAAGGGCCGATCGGTCGGAAATTGAGTCTTAGTGAAAAAAAAACTTTTTTGTTTTTAAATAAATCGTTCTTAAGGTAGGTGATTATTAATATTAAACGCTTTCAAAGTAATTTGAAAAAGTTGCTCGACTTCGGGTGACTATATCTTATGGTTGGCATAGGACCGATCGGTCGTATATGAGTCTTACTAAGAAATTTCTTTTGTTTTTTATGTTAGCGTCCTTAAACTCGCTAATGACTAATTTTATATGCTTTCAAATAGATTCGCAAAATTGGGTCGAAATCGGATGACTATATCTTAAGGCTGCCATAGGGCCGATCGGTCGGAAATTGAGTCTTAGTGAAAAAAAACTTTTTTGTTTTTAAATAAATCGTTCTTAAGGTAGGTGATTATTAATATTAAACGCTTTCAAAGTAATTTGAAAAAGTTGCTCGACATCGGGTGACTATATCTTATGGTTGGCATAGGACCGATCTGTCGTAAATGAGTCTTAGTAAGAAATTTCTTTTGTTTTTTATGTTAGCGTCCTTAAACTCGCTAATGACTAATTTTATATGCTTTCAAATAGATTCGCAAAATTGGGTCGAAATCGGATGACTATATCTTAAGGCTGCCATAGGGCCGATCGGTCGGAAATTGAGTCTTAGTGAAAAAAAACTTTTTTGTTTTTAAATAAATCGTTCTTAAGGTAGGTGATTATTAATATTAAACGCTTTCAAAGTAATTTGAAAAAGTTGCTCGACATCGGGTGACTATATCTTATGGTTGGCATAGGACCGATCGGTCGTAAATGAGTCTTAGTAAGAAATTTCTTTTGTTTTTTATGTTAGCGTCCTTAAACTCGCTAATGACTAATTGTATATGCTTTCAAATAGATTCGCAAAATTGGGTCGAAATCGGATGACTATATCTTAAGGCTGCCAAAGGGCCGATCGGTCGGAAATTGAGTCTTAGTGAAAAAAAACTTTTTTGTTTTTAAATAAATCGTTCTTAAGGTAGGTGATTATTAATATTAAACGCTTTCAAAGTAATTTGAAAAAGTTGCTCGACATCGGGTGACTATATCTTATGGTTGGCATAGGACCGATCGGTCGTAAATGAGTCTTAGTAAGAAATTTCTTTTGTTTTTTATGTTAGCGTCCTTAAACTCGCTAATGACTAATTTTATATGCTTTCAAATAGATTCGAAAAAAATTGGTTCGAAATCGGATGACTATATCTTAAGGCTGCCATAAGGCCGATCGGTCGGAAATTGAGTCTTAGTGAAAAAAACTTTTTTGTTTTTAAATAAATCGTTCTTAAGGTAGGTGATTATTAATATTAAACGCTTTCAAAGTAATTTGAAAAAGTTGCTCGACATCGGGTGACTATATCTTATGGTTGGCATAGGACCGATCGGTCGTAAATGAGTCTTAGTAAGAAATTTCTTTTGTTTTTTATGTTAGCGTCCTTAAACTCGCTAATGACTAATTGTATATGCTTTCAAATAGATTCGCAAAATTGGGTCGAAATCGGATGACTATATCTTAAGGCTGCCAAAGGGCCGATCGGTCGGAAATTGAGTCTTAGTGAAAAAAAACTTTTTTGTTTTTAAATAAATCGTTCTTAAGGTAGGTGATTATTAATATTAAACGCTTTCAAAGTAATTTGAAAAAGTTGCTCGACATCGGGTGACTATATCTTATGGTTGGCATAGGACCGATCGGTCGTATATGAGTCTTAGTAAGAAATTTCTTTTGTTTTTTATGTTAGCGTCCTTAAACTCGCTAATGACTAATTGTATATGCTTTCAAATAGATTCGCAAAATTGGTTCGAAATCGGATGACTATATCTTAAGGCTGCCATAAGGCCGATCGGTCGGAAATTGAGTCTTAGTGAAAAAAAACTTTTTTGTTTTTAAATAAATCGTTCTTAAGGTAGGTGATTATTAATATTAAACGCTTTCAAAGTAATTTGAAAAAGTTGCTCGACATCGGGTGACTATATCTTATGGTTGGCATAGGACCGATCGGTCGTAAATGAGTCTTAGTAAGAAATTTCTTTTGTTTTTTATGTTAGCGTCCTTAAACTCGCTAATGACTAATTTAATATGCTTTCAAATAGATTCGCAAAATTGGTTCGAAATCGGATGACTATATCTTAAGGCTGCCATAAGGCCGATTGGTCGGAAATTGAGTTTTAAGGGAAAAAAACATTTTTGTTTTTAAATAAATCGTTCTTAAGGTAGGTGATTATTAATATTAAACGTTTTTAAAGTAATTTGAAAAAGTTGCTCGACATCGGGTGACTATATCTTATGGTTGGCATAGGACCGATCGGTCGTAAATGAGTCTTAGTAAGAAATTTCTTTTGTTTTTTATGTTAGCGTCCTTAAACTCGCTAATGACTAATTCTATATGCTTTCAAATAGATTCGCAAAATTGGGTCGAAATCGGATGACTATATCTTAAGGCTGCCATAGGGCCGATCGGTCGGAAATTGAGTCTTAGTGAAAAAAAACTTTTTTGTTTTTAAATAAATCGTTCTTAAGGTAGGTGATTATTAATATTAAACGCTTTCAAAGTAATTTGAAAAAGTTGCTCGACATCGGGTGACTATATCTTATGGTTGGCATAGGACCGATCGGTCGTAAATGAGTCTTAGTAAGAAATTTCGTTTGTTTTTTATGTTAGCGTCCTTAAACTCGCTAATGACTAATTGTATATGCTTTCAAATAGATTCGCAAAATTCGGTCGAAATCGGATGACTATATCTTAAGGCTGCCATAGGGCCGATCGGTCGGAAATTGAGTCTTAGTGAAAAAAAACTTTTTTGTTTTTAAATAAATCGTTCTTAACGTAGGTGATTATTAATATTAAACGCTTTCAAAGTAATTTGAAAAAGTTGGTCGACATCGGGTGACTATATCTTATGGTTGGCATAGGACCGATCGGTCGTAAATGAGTCTTAGTAAGAAATTTCGTTTGTTTTTTATGTTAGCGTCCTTAATCTCGCTAATGACTAATTGTATATGCTTTCAAATAGATTCGCAAAATTGGGTCGAAATCGGATGACTATATCTTAAGGCTGCCATAAGGCCGATCGGTAGGAAATTGAGTCTTAGTGAAAAAAAACTTTTTTGTTTTTAAATAAATCGTTCTTAACGTAGGTGATTATTAATATTAAACGCTTTCAAAGTAATTTGAAAAAGTTGGTCGACATCGGGTGACTATATCTTATGGTTGGCATAGGACCGATCGGTCGTAAATGAGTCTTAGTAAGAAATTTCTTTTGTTTTTTATGTTAGCGTCCTTAAACTCGCTAATGACTAATTGTATATGCTTTCAAATAGATTCGCAAAATTGGGTCGAAATCGGATGACTATATCTTAAGGCTGCCATAAGGCCGATCGGTCGGAAATTGAGTCTTAGTGAAAAAAAACTTTTTTGTTTTTAAATAAATCGTTCTTAACGTAGGTGATTATTAATATTAAACGCTTTCAAAGTAATTTGAAAAAGTTGGTCGACATCGGGTGACTATATCTTATGGTTGGCATAGGACCGATCGGTCGTAAATGAGTCTTAGTAAGAAATTTCGTTTGTTTTTTATGTTAGCGTCCTTAATCTCGCTAATGACTAATTGTATATGCTTTCAAATAGATTCGCAAAATTGGGTCGAAATCGGATGACTATATCTTAAGGCTGCCATAAGGCCGATCGGTCGGAAATTGAGTCTTAGTGAAAAAAAACTTTTTTGTTTTTAAATAAATCGTTCTTAAGGTAGGTGATTATTAATATTAAACGCTTTCAAAGTAATTTGAAAAAGTTGCTCGACATCGGGTGGCTATATCTTATGGTTGGCATAGGACCGATCGGTCGTAAATGAGTCTTAGTAAGAAATTTCTTTTGTTTTTTATGTTAGCGTCCTTAAACTCGCTAATGACTTATTTAATATGCTTTCAAATAGATTCGCAAAATTGGTTCTAAATCGGATGACTATATCTTAAGGCTGCCATAAGGCCGATCGGTCGGAAATTGAGTCTTAGTGAAAAAAAACTTTTTTGTTTTTAAATAAATCGTTCTTAAGGTAGGTGATTATTAATATTAAACGCTTTCAAAGTAATTTGAAAAAGTTGCTCGACATCGGGTGACTATATCTTATGGTTGGCATAGGACCGATCGGTCGTAAATGAGTCTTAGTAAGAAATTTCTTTTGTTTTTTATGTTAGCGTCCTTAAACTCGCTAATGACTAATTTTATATGCTTTCAAATAGATTCGCAAAATTGGGTCGAAATCGGATGACTATATCTTAAGGCTGCCATAGGGCCGATCGGTCGGAAATTGAGTCTTAGTGAAAAAAAACTTTTTTGTTTTTAAATAAATCGTTCTTAAGGTAGGTGTATGAACTTATACACCTTTAATCGAGCACGCTTGTTGCAGGTTTCAATTGTACTAACCTGCTCAGTCTGAGCAAGGTACCTTTTATTCATAAATTTTCATCCCTTATTTCTTATCTTATCTTAAGGATGTGAGTGTAGTCACATCCGTGTATGTAAATATAAAAATGCATTCGTGGAAGGACTACACATTGCCTTCCACGATGCATGTTAAGTGCACCGGCTGCCCTTTTTCAAGTGGTTTGAAAAGCAACCGTAATTAAATTTAATGACATATTTATGATGCTGAGTTATGATCGGCTGTGCTACGTGTGGTTTGACGTCTCGTCTCATGTTCATGTTTGAACATTTGTTCATGTTTGATCATTCTCGGGGGGGGGGCAGAAAATGTCACCGCCAGCAATCGTCTGTTATTATTCCATTTCATTCTTGCGTACACCAAGACAGCAATTATCAATATTGTCACCAAGACAAGCGATGAGTGGCCACTTGCGGTGTAGAAATGAAGTTCGTCGAGATGAACCTTTTCTTTGTTGAGACGTTCAATCTTCTTGTGTAATTGCTCCAGCTCAATTTTGTTGTTCACGTTTAAGAGTCCCATTCGATGTATTTTGCTAAAAGTGGATTCATCTGCCTCCTTTACAAAATGTGTAGAGTAGTTCTCTTTGATCGATGACTGCATATGTTGTGGAGCCTGTAGAGTCACCCCTGTTAGCCTTGGACATATTTTCTGTGCTTTTCCTTGTATTGCTGGCGCTTGCTTCACAACATCAAAGTAGGCTTCCAGGTCGTAAAAAATTACAAAGTTCCAATTCGACGACACGACTTCCACCTGACCAACTTTGTCCAGAAAAATTGCAGTGTCCTTTTCTAGTGAGCGGATATGTAGTTTGCTACTATTATACTTTGGAACTGTTGCTGTGCTGGCGACTTGCAACATCATAAACAAAGTAAGAATAGTTGCTGTTGTCTGGCTGACCTTAGTGCCTTTCCGTTTTAACTTCTCCTTTGCAGTTTAATCGTGTTCCATTGGCAATGGGCATACTTTATTTAAGGATCTCTTTACTTCACCACTGCTGGTTTTGACTGTGATGACACGAACTTTTTTGTCTGGACCCAGCGTCGTTTTCACCACTCTGCCCATAGGCCATCTTCCTGGCTGCGTGTTTTCTTGTTTTAACAACACCATCTGGCCTTCCTGCAGATTCGGTTTCTCAGTTTTCCATTTGACCCTCTTTTGCAAGGATACTAAGTAGTCTTCCTTCCATTTTTTCCAGAATTCTGCTCTTATTCGCTGCAGGTATCTCCATCGATCCAGGGATCCGATTTTTTCATTTTTGCTGTCGTCTTCCGGAGCTCCAATGAGAGGTCTACCAATCAAGAAATGCCCGGGTGTGAGCACATCTTCAATCTCGTCGAAACCGTCAGATGTAACCAACGGCCTGGAGTTTAACACTGCTTCAATTCTACAAAACAATGTAGAAAATTCTTCAAACGTGCAACTGTTTTCCCCAATTACTCGCTTTAGGTGATGCTTAAGAGATTTTACTCCTGCTTCCCACAATCCTCCCATGTGGGGACTTCCCGGGGGAATAAAATGCCACGTGATGCCTTCTTTCATTAATTCCAGTGCCATTTCGGAATTATTTTTAATAGCTGCAGCTAATTTTTTATCCAACTTCCTTGCCGCTCCAACAAAATTAGTGCCGTTGTCCGAATACAGTTGACTGCTTTTGCCTCTCCTTGCAAAAAACCTGTGCAGCGCCTCCAGGAACTTATCTGTTGACATGTCACTAACGAGTTCCAAATGAATTGCTTTTGTGGCCATACAAACAAATACACAGACGTATCCTTTATGGCATTTCTGACCTCGTCCTTTTGAGCAGCGCACTTGAAAGGGACCTGCATAGTCAATTCCAGTGGCATGAAATGGGTGATTTGCTGTCACTCTGTAAACCGGTAGATTTCCCATTAATTGACTCGCTGACTCTTTTTTGTATCGAATACAGATTACGCAATTTCGAAGATGCTTTTTTAGCGTATTTCGTAACCCAAATATCCAATATTCCCGCTCAAAAAGATTTCTCATGAGCTTCACTCCTCCATGAATAGTAGTTTTGTGCGCGTTATTTACCAACAGCGAAGCGATATGGGATTTTCCCAAAATAATTGGGTGCTTCATTGCATATGGTAGCATTGAATTTTGCAGTCTACCTCCTACTTGTAACACGCCTTGATCATCGAGGAACGGGTTAAGCGGAAGCAGTTTGTTCTTTGTCTCCAACGGTTTCATATTTATCAGCTGGTTTATCTCCTTTCCAAATTCCAGCTGCTGTTGTAACTTTATAATAATTATTCTTGCTCTCTTCCATTCGTTTTCATGGGAATCCGTATTCTGCGTAACTCTCGATCGTAGCTTGCTAATGAAGCGCAGAACTAAAACGATCACGTTCTCCAGCTTCTTGATGCTAGAAAACTTTGACAGCAGCGGAGTCAGAGGGTTGGCATCTTGCAGTACTGTAGACACTACAATTGTCTCGGCATCTTTATTCTCTGGCCATTGATTAGCAGGCTTTGATAACCACTGTGGTCCTTGCCACCAAATGGTCTGTTCTTCCAACTTTTTGGGTGAAATTCCTCTTGAAGCTACGTCTGCGGGATTTTCGTCCGACCTTACATAATTCCAAATTACTTCTGGCAGTTTTTTGGCAATGTCATCAATTCTGGCTTTGACGAACTTATCTTTGCTCCTTTTGTTTTTGATCCAAGCCAGCGTAATTTGCGAGTCACTCCATGCGAAGACTTGGCTTTTGCTTCTCAACGTTTGCTGGAGTTTAGACAGCAGCTTAGACAACAAATAAGCTGCACATAGCTCCAACTTTGGTATTGCCTTTTTGTTTTTTATCGGATTCTCCTTACGTTTGGCTGCCAGTAATGTGACCTGGCTACCTATTTTGGTATACACGACGGCTGCATATCCTTTCCCTGATGCATCGCAAAAACCATGAAGTTCTATTGTTTCAGAACCTGTGCTTCCAATCCAACGAGGTATTTTCAGTTTTGCAAGGAATGGCAATTCACTTGCATATTCTCGCCAAATTTTTGCAGACACTTCATCGAGTTCTGTATCCCAAGAAAGCGTCAATTTCCATAGCTCTTGGATAAAACTCTTTCCTTGTAAGGTTACGGGTGTATGCCATCCAAGTGGGTCAAATATTCTTGCCAATTGCGACAAGACGGTGCGTTTTGTTACCCGATCCAGCAGAGGACTTTTGACACTGAAGGTGAAGATATCTTTTGATGGGTCCCAGTGTAGACCTAATGTTTTAACTGCTTCGTCTTTTCTTATTGCGATTTTGTCGACTTTGCTGCTGTTTTCGATCATAGCCGTAATATTTTCATCATTGGCGATCCATTTTCTTAGGTTCATGCCAGACTTCTGCATCACGTTCCGAAGTTTTTGTTGTGTCGATACATCCTTCAACGGTGTTGTCTCCGGTCATCATATCATCCATATAAAAGTCCTCTTTAATAACCTTGGCTAATGCCTCATCATTCTGGCAGTGAATATCAGCCAGTTGTTGCAATGAGCGCACTGCCAGAAATGGTGCCGCTGACGTTCCATATGTCACAGTTGCCAATTTAAACTCTCGTATTGGCTCCTTTGGATCTTCTCTCCATACAATGTGTTGATAATCCTGATCCTCTGCTTTAATTTTGATCTGCCGGTACATCTTCTCAATATCAGCAGTCATTACGAATTTCCATAATCGCCAATTTACCAGAATGTCGAAAATATCCTTTTGAATCTTTGGCCCGATGGCCATGACATCGTTTAAGCTGAGTCCATTGCTAGTTTTTGCAGAGGCATCATAAACCACCCTCAGTTGCGTGGTTAGGCTGTCAGGTCGCATGACTGCTTGGTGTGGCATGTAGTACTTTCCTTGACCTTTTGCTTCTACCTCCACCATATGACCCAGCCGTAGGTACTCTTCCATGAATGCTTTATATTGCTGGAACATGTTGTTATCCTTTTTGAAACGCTTTTCCATTTGCATCAGTCTTGCTACTGCTTGCCGGCGCGAGTCTCCCAGCTCAAACTCGCTGCGAAAGGGAATTGACACTACAAGGCGTCCATCAGTATCCACAGTTGTAGTATTTTGGTAATGGTCTTCGCAGCTTGACTCCTCGTTAGTTTTGAAATTTTCTTCCTCCTCCAGCTCCCAGAATCTCTCCAGATCGTCAATATTTATTGTTGTTGCAGCCGCGATGATTTTATTTGGTTTGGCTTTTGAGATGTTTCCCGACACTATCCAACCAAATTTCGTTTTTTGGCCCAGTGTTCCTTGAATGGTTTTCACCTGGCTCATCATAATAGCCGGAAACAAATCCGCGCCAACAATGAGGTCTATTCTGCTGGCCTTATTGGAGTTGGGGTCGGCAAGATTGCAATTTTTCCAATCTTTATTAACATCAATGTCAATATTTTTGCTTATTGGAGTTGGGGTCGGCAAGATTGCAATTTTTCCAATCTTTATTAACATCAATGTCAATATTTTTGCTTGGCAAGACTCTTTGTAACTTTGACAACACTAATGCCTCAGTACTTGTTTCAAATTTGTTTGAGAATCTTGGCTTTATCATCAGCTGAACACTGTTCTTGGAAATCTCTATGCCATTTGAGAATATTCCTTGGATTTCCACCTCTTCTCTTTTTCTTGGCAACCTTAGAAGTTGAACAGCTTCCTCTGATATGATCGTTCTTTGCGATCCTCCATCCATGAGTGCTCTTAACATTTGATAATTGCCAGCCGAATCTTTGACATTTATCAGAGCAGTAGCCAATAGAGTTTCCTGTCCCTCATTTTGATTGAGACAGTTTACACTCTCCTTTTTTGGGTCCTCATGAATCAACGTATTGTGGTTCTTGTTGCATTTGCCGCATTTCCAAAGCTTCCTGCAGTCGATCAGACTATGTGCACCAAAACAGCGATAGCACAAGCGATGTTTTCTGACAAAGTCAATTCGTTGTTTCATCGGCGCCCCTCTAAACTTTGGGCACTTCAACACATCGTGCCCATTCATAGAGCAGAATCGGCAACTTCTTTGTTGTGATTGTACTACAACCACCTCTTTTGGCACTGGGTTTACTGAGATGAACAGGTGCTCAATAAAATCCATCACATCTTTTAACGATTGGATTTCCCGGTTCTTTGTTATAATATGCTGCTCGTAGAGTTGAAGAGCCTCTGTTGAGAACCTCCGCAGCAGAAGGTGAGCGAAAATTACATCTACCTCGTCGCTAAGTTCTGCTTTCTTCTTTGCAGCATAAATGCAGTTTTTTGCTGTATCCAGAAATGCGCGTATATCCTCTTGAGATGTCATTCGTAAAAGCTCCAGCTCCAAAATTTTGTTCAAATGGGTATTGAAAATTTTTCTGTTATTTTCATACCTCTTGTAAACTAAGTCCCAGGCCAATTCATAATTTTCGGCTTCTCCCTGGAGTAGGTGACCCACTACCATTGCTGCTTCTCCCTTGAGGTACGACTTCAGATAACTCAACTTTTGAACATTGCTGATATCTTTATTAGTGTGTATAAACTGCTCGTATAATTGGCAGAATGGCCTCCACTCGTCTGGGTCTCCTGAGAATTGCGGTATCTGGATAACTGGTATAGTTGGCAAAATTGCTGGAGTCGGAGCTGGCTTTTCCTCCTTTGCTACAACTATATGCTGCATTTTGACGTCCAGCGTTTCCATCATTGTAATGGCATCAATTCTCATATCGCGAATCTTGTCGCTTTTGAAGGCGCTAAGATTGTACATTGTTTGCAGCTTCTTGTGCACTTCGTCCAACTCCGCCAGCAAGACTTTAATTTTTGTTTTGGGCTTTATGAGTTGGTAATTACTCAATTCCATGAAGTTTTTAGAAGCTTCTTCAATAGCCAGCTTCAGTTGCTCTCCCAGGGTATCCAGCTGAATCACCCAATCGTCTACTGAGCTCGTTGATCGAATGCTGTCCGTATCAACATTAGCCGGAGGAGTTTTCCTTATCTGCTGCATTTTCATTGCTTCTTTCGATCCCCCGGCTGCTTCATCTATTGATTTATCTTTCAATTCTAGCTTCAAGCTTGCCTCTTTGTAAGACTTGATTCGCGCTAGAGTGTTTTCGAATACTCTATCATTGAAATATTCGTGATCGACAATTCCAGATTTGAGCAATACTGAATGGTTTGCATTGAATTTTGCTAACTTTTCATCGATTTCTCTATCATTTGCCTTTTCCTTGATGAGTTGGTGGAGATCTTTGGTGATCTCCGCCTGCATCTTCATTATTTCCACCAACTTCACGGACAGCATTCTGGAGATTTTTTTTTTATTTGGTTTCGCGTTTGAAAAATGTCTTTAATTATGTCACCAAGCAGACCCTGTTGTTTTAATTTACAGTTTTTAATTAAAAACCACTAATTCCGTTGTCTTAAGCCACGGAAAAACGCTTAACACTGCACTGACCTACTAGTCTTTCAAGTAAATCTTGTCGGTTCGAAGGACCAAAAAATGTATGAACTTATACACCTTTAATCGAGCACGCTTGTTGCAGGTTTCAATTGTACTAACCTGCTCAGTCTGAGCAAGGTACCTTTTATTCATAAATTCTCATCCCTTATTTCTAATCTTATCTTAAGGATGTGAGTGTAGTCACATCCGTGTATGTAAATATAGAAATGCATTCGTGGAAGGACTACACATTGCCTTCCACGATGCATGTTAAGTGCACCGGCTGCCCTTTTTTTAAGTGGTTTGAAAAGCAACCGTAATTAAATTTAATGACATATTTATGATGCTGAGTTATGATCGGCTGTGCTACGTGTGGTTTGACGTCTCGTCTCATGTTCATGTTTGAACATTTGTTCATGTTTGAACAGTAGGTGATTATTAATATTAAACGCTTTCAAAGTAATTTGAAAAAGTTGCTCGACATCGGGTGACTATATCTTATGGTTGGCATAGGACCGATCTGTCGTAAATGAGTCTTAGTAAGAAATTTCTTTTGTTTTTTATGTTAGCGTCCTTAAACTCGCTAATGACTAATTTTATATGCTTTCAAATAGATTCGCAAATTTGGGTGGAAATCGGATGACTATATCTTAAGGCTGCCATAGGGCCGATCGGTCGGAAATTGAGTCTTAGTGAAAAAAAACTTTTTTGTTTTTAAATAAATCGTTCTTTAGGTCGGTGATTATTAATATTAAACGCTTTTAAACTAATTTGAAAAAGTTGCTCGACATAGGGTGACTATATCTTATGGTTGGCATTGGACCGATCTGTCGTAAATGAGTCTTAGTAAGAAATTTCTTTTGTTTTTTATGTTAGCGTCCTTAAACTCGCTAATGACTAATTTTATATGCTTTCAAATAGATTCGCAAAATTGGGTCGAAATCGGATGACTATATCTTAAGGCTGCCATAGGGCCGATCGGTCGGAAATTGAGTCTTAGTGAAAAAAAACTTTTTTGTTTTTAAATAAATCGTTCTTAAGGTAGGTGATTATTAATATTAAACGCTTTCAAAGTAATTTGAAAAAGTTGCTCGACATCGGGTTACTATATCTTATGGTTGGCATAGGACCGATCTGTCGTATATGAGTCTTAGTAAGAAATTTCTTTTGTTTTTTATGTTAGCGTCCTTAAACTCGCTAATGACTAATTTTATATGCTTTCAAATAGATTCGCAAATTTGGGTCGAAATCGGATGACTATATCTTAAGGCTGCCATAGGGCCGATCGGTCGGAAATTGAGTCTTAGTGAAAAAAAACTTTTTTGTTTTTAAATAAATCGTTCTTAAGGTCGGTGATTATTAATATTAAACGCTGTTAAAGTAATTTGAAAAAGTTGATCGACATCGGGTGACTATATCTTATGGTTGCCATATGGCCGATCGGTCGAAAATGATTCTTAGTAAGAAATTTTTTTTTGTTTTTTATGTTAGCGTCCTTAAACTCGCTGATGACTAATTTTATATGCTTTCAAATAGATACGCAAAATTGGATCGAAATCGGATGACTATATCTTAAGGCTGCCATAGGGCCGATCGGTCGGAAATTGAGTCTTATTGAGAAAATCTTATTTGTTTTCAATTTTATCGTTCTTAAGCTCGGCGTTTGTTAATTTTATATGTTTTCAAAAAGATTCGCGAAATTTGGTCGAAATCAGATGTTTATCTGTCGGAAAATGGGGTTTAGCTAGAAAACTTTTTGATTTTGTAAGCGTTATTAAACTGTGACATTTGCATTTGGGTCATTTATTTATAAACCGAACAGTTAAAAACTCACCATTTTTGATTTCAATAAAAATAAATCCGAAATAAGATCTCGACATGCCCACCAAAACGTAATTTACGGTTTTGCAAAAATATTTTTTGTTAATTTTATAAACAATTTCAAAAATCGTCAAGACCAAAAAAACAAAAACAAATCGTCACTGAATAATATTTTAATGTATCTACTAAAATAATAATTTTATAACTTTTTAAATTATTTAATATGTAATTTTAAGTAATTGTTGCTAAATTGTATATATAATTTTTTCTTAGTGTTAACCACCATGATATAGCTTCTAAGGATATACAATTTATTGCCCTAAACACAACTTAAGTTACGGTGGTTTCAAAAAAAAGATGGAGACTTTTATAGTTTAAAAGATATTAATTATAAAAGTTACAAATAAAATCATACCCTTAAAGAAAAATTTCTCACGCAAGCCGAAAATTACGTTTTGGTGGGCATGTCGAGATCTAATTTCGGATTTTTATACTCTGTACCGAAGGTACATAGAGTATATTAAGTTTGTGCAAAAGTATGTAACAGGGAGAAGGAATCGTTTCCGACCCTATAAAGTATATATATATTCTTGATCAGCCTCAACAGCCGAGTCGATATAGCCATGTCCGTCTGTCCGTCCGTCTGTCTGTCCGTATGAAGAGATCTCAGAGATGGTAAGAGATAGAGGTTTGACATGTATGGGACATATATTTCTTATACTTGCAGGCAGATCAAGTTTATTTTCAATTTTTGCCACGCCCCCTCGCGCCCCCGCAATTTGGAAAAAACGTCATATCTCCTACAGTTTTCGAGATAGATCATTCTTCCTTCTAGAGATACCTTCTAAACAAAGTTATTTATCGATTTGTTGAAGGAATGATACAGATCGGATGAACGATACTCAAGTTATGGGCAAAAAACGGCCACTTAGCAACATCACTCAGCAACATACCCTAACTGTTCAACACAGGCAATCTTAGTGCGAGAGAGAAAGAGAGAAACTTAGAGAGCGCACCGCGTTGTGCGCGGGGTGTTAACTGGCCGTTTGACTCCTGAGCAAATGCGAGTGTTAGGGTACAGAGTATGTTATAGTCGGGCTTGACCGACTTTCTTTCTTGTTTTTTATTGAAATCAAAAATGGTGAGTTTTTTAACTGTTCGGTTTATAAAAGAAGGACCCATTTGCAAGGGTATAAAAACTTCGGCACAGACGAAGATAGCTTGGCCTTCTCGTTTAGTGTTGTACTGTGTAATCTAAGATCAAGAATGGGAATTTTTGTAAATTTCGCCATTTTTATACATTTTTTATACAATTACATATTTTGCAAATTTATTGCATATGTTGCATATTTTTTGCATATTTTGCATATTTGTTTTATTGCATATATTGAATATCCAGTTTTCAATATAAAGTGGGTTATTAAATTAGTATAAGTCCAAATTTTCACCTCAATCAACCTTCATTTAAAAAAGTGCACAAAATCCGATGTCTATTAATAACTGATTTTTAAATAAGTGTGCGCTACTAATATTTTTTTCGGGTGCAAACGGCCAAGCAAAAAACTAAAAACCCATAAAATCCAGCACATATTTAATTAAAATTTTTCTTGTATTTTTAAAATACTAGCATATAATATAGTTGGCTTAACAAATAAGGTCTTAAAGCTTTTTATACTCTGTACCAAAGGTACACAGAGTATGTTAAGTTTGTGCAAAAGTATGCAACAGGGAGAAGGAATCATCACCATATAATGTATATGTATTCTTGATCAGCATTAACAGCCGAGTCGATATAGCCATGTCCGTCTGTCGGTCTGTCTGTATGAACGAACAGATCTCAGAAAAGGTAATAGATAGAGGTTTGACATGTATGGGACATATATTTCTTATACTTGCAGGCAGATCAAGTTTATTTTAATTTTTTGCCACGGGCCCTCCCGCCCTCGTAATTGGGAAAAAACGTGTTTCTTCTACTGTTTCGTAGATATATGTTTCGTACCTTCTAGAGATATCGAGTAATCAATATTTTTTATCGATTTGCTGAAGAAATGATAAACATCGGATGAACGATACTCAAGTTATGAGCAAAAAACGGCCAGTTAATGTCTCCGATAACCACTCGTTCACAGTCCCAAGCGAACGCACAAAAGAACAAAAGTTTACCAACTACAACACCTCCCGAAAATCTCAACATGTCGGAGGACCTGAACCATTCGATTGGAATCGATCAAAATGACCAATCAAGAGGTGCTGTAGGCAAAGGAGCAATTCCTAAAACGAATGTGTTCTTATCCCAAAGCGTGCAAGAGGCCAATCCAGCAAGTGATCAGAGATCGTTAGGGGAGAAATGTGCAGATCCGTCGATTCCGTCGGAGATAGCATCAGCCATCAGTCTGGCTATATTGCAAGCGCATGAAACCTATCGAGCAGGAATGGCCCAAGAAATAGGGACATATCATGCCCAGATACGGCAGGAAATTATGAATTTCATGCATGAGATATCAACAAACAACGAATTTGGTCAGGCAAATTCGGCAGGGAGATGGCAATTGGGATTAAATCCACAAAAATCAGTTTGGGCAATTCAGTAATGAAACAGATCGTTCGTCTATACACCCTCCGGTAGCAATTGATCATCGGCTACTTGAGGAGCAACAGAGAAAACGGGCGACACAAATACAGGACAGCCAACCAACAATATCTTTGCAGCAGCAAACTAGTCGTGCATCTGCGGCCGGAAAGTTCAATGATCAGAGGCCAGAATTGGTGCATCCCAGGAGATGAAGACTTATTTTTGATGGAGGTCCTAGAGGAATGCCGGTTAGCGAATTCATATTCAGACTGGAACACCTACAGCGATCTTACCAGGTTTCCTGGGAGGACATATTGCGCGATTTCCATTGCCTTGTGGAAGGCCAAGCAAAAGATTGGTTCTGGATGCATGTGCGTACCACTGGGATCATAGATTGGCCAAATCTGAAGTATGCTTTGTAGCAGCGATTTCAGACACAGCGGTCTAATTTCGTGCGTGAACGGGAACTGAGTGAGAAAAGACAAAGGTCAGGAGAGTTCGTATCTGAAGGTCATGCTGAGCCTCCGATCGCGCTTGGAAATAAATTTTTCCGACCATGACCTGATAAAGGTAATAAAAGTCAGTGTCAGGGACAGCGTTTCCAAAAACAAATACCCAATGTGGATTACTAACCTGGAGAAGCTGCGAGATGAGTGTCACGAGGCAGAGAGATTGTTGGCGACTCGTTCCAGCCATCCAGGGCGATCAGAGATCGTCACCAAGTCCACGAGATCTGCGTTAAAGA
Organism: Lordiphosa magnipectinata; assembly: GCA_037044535.1. Classification (NCBI taxonomy): domain Eukaryota; kingdom Metazoa; phylum Arthropoda; class Insecta; order Diptera; family Drosophilidae; genus Lordiphosa; species Lordiphosa magnipectinata. The sequence continues at coordinate 16,797 of JBAMBO010002800.1, forward strand.
CACGCAGCCGGGAGAGGACACCACTTAAGGAGAATCGATAGAGGCGTTATATAGACCACGAGAGGGCTCAGGAGAGAAGCCACAACTGATTTGCTGGAACTGTGCGCAAGTTGGACATCCATTTTTTGATTGTGAATCCAAAACTCGTAACATATTTTGTTACAAATGTGGTTTAGCCGGAGCGGTTCTGCCCAAATGTCCAAGGTGTCAAGGGGGAAACTTGAAGCGGAGCATTACGCAAGCGAAGGAGTCGCGCTCCCCACCACAAACAAGGATATGAATGCCTCTGTGTTTTGCATGTTAGATGTAGAGAATAAAAGTAATAAAAATAGAAATCAATATATATCCACATACAACAAACTATTAAAATCTAAGTCTAAGAACATAGCTGAATGTCCAAGGTGGTCATAAGGAAGCCAATAGAAGTAAAAGAAAGAATATTTGGATCGGCTTCTAATCCTCAGTCGATCCCAGTATCTCCACATATAAGGCATAACGTGCGTTCATGGTTTGCTCAAGGCAAACGACAAAGAAAGGAAATCTGCTCTTCTATTCATTCGGCATTAAAGGACGAAAGCCGTGCTTTTGCCACAGTGAGCATCGAGGGTCATTTGATGGATGGACTGCTCGACACGGGTGCAACTGTTAGCTTTCTAGGAGAAGGAGGTCTGGAAATAGTAAAGAAGCTAAACATAAAGACAGAAAATAGTCCAAACAGCCGGTGGAGCAAGCCATATGATAGCAGGTCGAGTCGAAGTCCAGCTGACTTACAAAGACAATACTCACACGTTTTCTTTGTATCGAGGGACACGCTCCGTCAAAAGCTCTATGTGGGTATCGATTTTTGGCGAAAATTTGGCTTAGCTCCAGAAGTCCTAGGAGTAACTGAGATTGTCTCCGAAGAGACCGAATTTTACGCGAAAGGAGAGCCAGTCGAACCTCACAGCCTCAGTGCGGAACAGCAGCAAATCTTGAGAAAGGTCCAGGACCTGATATTGTCCTAAGCACAGCATGGAATGGGATTGACAGATGTGGAGAAGCACTCCATTCAATTGGTCGGGGGCGCCGTGCCTGTGAAAGAGAGATTATTTCCAGTGTCCTCAAGAGTACAGGAGCTGTTATTTATGGAAGTGGACGAGATGCTGAGATTAATGTGATAGAACCCAGCGAAAGCCCATGGAACAACAGGGTAACACTGGTACAGAAGCCTGGAAAAAACAGAATTTGTTTAGACGCACAAAAAATTAATATTATCACCATATCGAGTCTATACTGAGTCGAGTAGATGAGACAATTTTTATCAGCAGTGTCGTCTTAAAACATGCTTTTTGGCAAATCGAATTGGACGAGAAGAGCAGGAAGTACACAGCTTTTACTATCCCAGGAAGACCCCTTTACCAATTTCGGAGGATGCCGGTTGGTCTCTGTAACGCAGCGCAGCGGCTATGTAAGCTCATGGATCGAGTGATACCGCACAGACTAAGGAGCCACGTCTTCGTGTACCTGGATGATCTGTTGATCATATCACCAACGTTTGAGGAACATTGTCGCCTCCTGACAGAAGTAGCAGACTGTTTAAAAAAAGCAAACCTTACGATTGGACCCAAGAAATCAAGATTTTGTTTTCGGTTTCTGAAGTACTTGGGATATGTGGTAGGGGATGGGATGTTGAATACGGATCCCGAGAAGATAAAAGATATCTCTCAAATTCCATGCCCGAAAACAGTTAAACAGCTACGAAGCTTCCTAGAACCCCCAGGGTGGTATCGACGGTTTATTAAAGGTTTTTGGGAAAGATCAGCGGCTTTGACAGATTGCCTAAAAACGACAAAGAAATTTCTTATAACACCAGAAGCAGAGAAAGCGTTTCAAGATTTGAAAGATGCACTTACCCGAGCTCCAGTCTTGGTACATTCTGATTTCAATCGACGATTCTATGTACAGTGTGACGCCAGCCACCTCGAAATAGGAGCAGTACTTTTCCAAAGAGATGATGCGGGAAATGAACGGCTATTATCCTTTTATTCCCAAAAGCTGCGAGGCGCACAGCTCAATTATACCGTCACGGAGAAAGAGTGCTTAGCTGCAGTAAAGGCGATTGAAAGGTTCCGTCTATACATTGAACTTCTGCCATTTACTGTGATTACCGATCACTAAAGTTTGCAGTGGTTGATGACGCTGAAGGATTTAAATGGGAGATTAGCCTGATGGTCACTCAAATTGCAATCGTTTGATTTTGAGGTGGAACACAGAAAAGGAAAGGACAATATAGTGTCGGATATGCGGTCACGAGGTCGAGACAATTAATTTCTTTGACTTCGAAACGACAGAATTTGAAAGTGACGAGTACAGGCAACGCTATGAACTTATCCGACAAAATCCAGATCAGTTTCCGGACCTGTATGCGGAGGATGGACTGGTACTGAAGGCGGACTCAATTCACCGAGGAGGGATCAGAGGAGTTCGTGTGGAAACTGTGAATTCCAGAGTCGCTCACAAACACGCTAATACAACAAGCCCATGAGAGTGAGGCAGCCATGCATGGAGGAATCGCGCGTACGGTGGCTAGGCTAAGACACTTCTATTATTGGCCACGAATGTCGATCCAGGTGAAGAACTTTATAGCTTCATGTGACATTTGCAAAGAAGTCAAGCACAACACAGAAATAACAAGGCCATTAATGGGAGAAGTATGTACCACCAGACCCTTGCAGAAAATATATCTCGATTTTCTAGGCAAATATCCTCGGTCCCGAAAAGGAAATGCGTACATATTTATAGTGTTGGATCATCTAACCAAGTTTGTCTGGCTAAGGGCAATGCCGAAGGCGACTTCAAGGGCAGTACTAGCGTTCTTGAAGTTTGAGATTTTTATGCAGTTTGAAGTCCCTGAGATCATCCACACTGACAACGGACAGCATTTTACGTCGAAGGATTTTGCAGAGTTGATGCACAAGTTCCAAATCAATCACATGAGGACGGCAGCTTATGCACCTCAAGCAAACGCGTCGGAGCGCGTGAACCAGTCGATATTGGCAGCAATAAGGATGCACGTGGGGGATGATCACACGCGATGGGATGAAAAGTTGCCGGAGATTTAGGGTGCCATACGCAGCGCAACGCACTCGAGTGCAGGAACATCACCGTATTATGCACTATTTGGCCAACACATGTACCAGAACGGATTGGAATACAAACTAGCTCGCAAGTTGGGTGCAGATTCGGGAGTGGAGGTGAAGAAGCTTCCACGCGATGATCAGCTGCAACTAATCCGGGAGAACGTGCAGGATAAAATGCACCTGGCATACGAGAAAGTCGAGCGGCGTTACAATCTGAAGGCCCGAGAGACGCACTACTCTCCTGGACAGGAAGTGTTTAAAAGAAACTTCATCTTGAGCGATTTCAAGAAAAACATTAATGCCAAGTTCTGCTGAAGATACACAAAGTGCCGAGTTGTAAAGGCAGTGGGTAGAAATATGTACGAGCTGGAAAACTTAAGTGGTGTTCGGTTGGGAATATTCCACGGCAAGGACCTGAAACAATAGAAGCAGACTTAATTAATGCTCGGCTAACTTCATAACGTGCACATGCACACACTCCCACACATCTACATCACATGGCACACAAATGCAGCATTATCTCAGGGCGATAGCCTACGTTGGGCAGGAGGTAAATTGGATTCCAGGATTATGCTAATTACTATTTTCAGCATCTTTTCCACTCCTGTTTTCTTCATCGATTCGGCACCGGAGTGCGCTGCTATATGGTAAAACTACAAAAATAAAGAATTAAGCACACCAAGTTTGAATGTTGTTGTTTGTTGGAGATGGGAACGCGCCGATACACAAAGACTGGATCGATATACGAAATGCGAGCCAGGGCTGCGGACTGGTGGCTCGGAAGCGGAACTAGTTCCGGAGTTGAGCGGGTTCAAGTCAAGATTTGAACTGTTCTCAATTTGGGGGTGAATGGTGACAGAGAAGAAGAGTGGAAGATTTTCTGAAAGTCTGTTATGATCCGACCTTCTTTCCCGGATCCCTCTATCGATCGCCGGCTAGCTTACGGCTGACTCAGGGATGAGTACGACCTCGATAGCTGGACTGGTCGGTTAACAACAAAAAGTTTATATCTTTTCAGATGCCTGTCACGGCTCACACACTAAATATAAATACTAGGCAAAAATAGCTGCAATTATTTGCCAGAACATTACCCGCCCTACCATAGGTTGACTTACAAAAATCGGACAACCCCCTTAACTCTCAGACACTGATCTTCAGAACGCCACCTCACCCCCTAGAACAAATTTACACTAACATATTCTTTTCACTCTCAAATACATATTATATCTAACGATCCACTAACAACATATTCATTATGCTTCCTAACCAGGGTACCTCTGGGACGAATACACGACAAATAATAAATGTACATATAAATGGGATTAATAAATTAAATTAAGGGAATAAATTAAATAAATACTTAAATACTATAGCTCCCTACTGCCATGTCTGGCTTTTACTCGGCTTTTAATTAAGTATAAAATCCTTGGGCCACCCAGAGGTGGGTGGCCAATTTCTCCTCCAAAAATTGGATCCTCTGGGGGGCCGCTGCCAAATCCAGCAATCAAGCTCCTCTCCGTGAAAACTTTCCAGAAAATATCCCTAAAATACACACACTAATTAACCGTACACAAATACACTTATTCACTCTTACCGAGATAGAGACTTATTGCTAACTTTTTAAATATAAATGTAATTTTCGGCTGGGCTACGTGCATTCCGCAAAAGAGCTAGGCAATGACTTTTAAAAAACTTTAGCCCCTTCTTACTCTGAGCCACTATTCGCCCAGGATGGTAACAATTTAAAATTTTGAGCCGCTCACTCCCTGAACCTTCGGAACTAGTGAACCAGCACGACCCAGTAAACCACTCGTGCGCAGCCCTGGTTCCAATCTCGTTTATCGGCGGCGTGTAGATCGATAAACATTAAGATCGAAACAAACATTTCGGGTCTTAGCTTTATACCAGCACATAACAAGTCATTATATCTAGTCCGGCCCCAGTGTAAGGGAAAGAAAAAAAAGAGGGAAAGTCAAATTTGTATATATATTCGTGAAGTAATTGCCTGTTTGTTCGACTCGGTAAGGATGTCAATTTTGAGTGCTGTGCCTCTTTATATATAAAGCCAATCTATCCTAGGGCCACTTTGGAGCAAATCACCCCGGAGATCGGAGAAAGAGGCCACATTGTATTTGCACCCGCAGAGCGGCCACCAGAGGACCCACATTTTTTCGCTACAGGAATATTGGCTACCAACCTCTGGATGGCCTCAGGTTTTTATACCATTTAATTCATAAACACTAGGAGAAGACGGAGGACTAGTTTTCAATTAAATCTGAATTTTAACAATTTATTTAAATTTCTTTTTTTTCATAATTATTCTTCTTGTTAGGCATAGATATTAATTTATAGAATTTGTCGTGTATTCATCCCAGTGGTACCCTGGTTAGGAGAGAAAAAAGCATGTGTTTAATGACTAAGGAATCGTTTGAAAATATATATATATCAGAAAGTGAATTTAGAATGATGGCGTAAAATTGTTAGTGGGGTGAGATGACAATATAAAATCAGTATCTGAGGAGATAGGGGGTTGTCCGAATTTTAGTAGTCAACCAAAGGAAAGGGGGGGTAATGTTCGGGCAAAATATTCCAGCTTTTTTGCCCCGCTTAATTTTTGTGCATGTGCGAGCCGAGACAGATAGTTAGAAATATAAATTTTTTGTTGTTAGCCGACCAGTCCATCTATCGAGGTCGTACTCATCCCTGAGTCAGCCGTAAGCTAGCCGGCGACCGATAGTTGGACCCGGGAAAGAAGGTCGGATCATAACACAATTGCCATCTATCAAATCTTCATGATAATATAAACCTATTAACTTTTTTTTTTCAAATTTCCCGAGTTTTTGGTCCACCTCCTATTTGCCCGTCGATATACCCGTCTTCGTGTCAATCTAAACTCATATAAGAATTTCGCAAATGTTAAAATTTCTTTAAACCGATTGATCGACACCTCCTAATTACCCGTCTTAAATTGCCAAATATTAAATTTTCATGTTAATCTGAACTAATCATAAAATCTTCTACATATCCGGATTTTTGGACTGCTTGATCTTGACCAGTCAATTTATCCGTCTACGCTATACAAAAATTTTTTAAATTTCGCAACTTATTGGATCGTTGGATCTAACCATTTACACGTCTACAATTGCCATTTATCAAATCTTAATGATTCCCAAACATTATAAAATTTTAAAAACTTCGCCAAAAATCTAAGCTTAAATAGTGATTTTGGAAATTTCACGATTTCCTCGACAGTTCGGTCTACACTTCCTATATTTACCCGTCTACTATTGCCGTCTATTAAGTCTTCATAAGAATCTTTGGTCAAATTTCGTGGTTCTTTTAACAGTTCGATCTACACCTTCTATTTAACCGTCTACATTGCCATCCATAAAATCTTCAAAATTATAATATATTAGGTCATAAAAAAAATTGGCAAATTTTGACCTGTTCAATCTACGCCTCTTTTTTACCAACGCCAGCGCTTTCGTAATACTCAAATGAAAATTTTAAAATTTTCACGGATTTTGGTCTAAGCCTCTTATATACGTATCTTCAATTGCCATCTATCCACCTTCATAGTTATCTAAGGTCCTTTGCAAATTTCGCGATTTTCATGACCATTTATTTTTTTCCACATCTCGTTTATTTACCCGTGTAACAATTTAGAAATTTCCCAATATTTTAGAACTTTCAAGGTACACCTTTCATATGTATGCCATCTATATATTCTTTATAATAACACAGTTCGACAAAATCCAACTTTTTGAAAAACCCGGCCTAACCCGGCCTAAAATAATGATAA
>JBAMBO010002801.1:0-17720 GCA_037044535.1 Lordiphosa magnipectinata
ATAAAGCAGTTCCTAAAAAATGTTTATGTCAGCTAATGGATTTGATAATTACAATAACTTAAGTATTGAATATTATGATTAAGTATATAAATAGAGAGGTATATAAATTTCATTATCAACGTACAATTAATAAATCGAAAGTCAAACTATTCTTTTTTGTTCAAGCGAACCAAGGTTCGAACCAAATCCTTGGGTTCAGGGGTTCCAGGAACTGGTCCGCGAACCAAACCTAGGACCTTACAATGGGTTCGAACCCCCGGACCGAATCTTCTGCAGAATTTTAGAGGTTTGCAGCCTTGGTAATTATTATGGTGTATCTCTTTCAGTTAGGAAGTGCAAACCTTTACATATCTGCAGAAAGACAAATTGTAACTTCACACCACAGTCTAACAGCATTACACTACAAAATGTGGAATCACTTAAAATTCTTGGAATCACAATAGCTAAAAACTACAGATGGAACCAACACATTGAAAACCTAACTCTTCAACTCTCTAAAAGACTTAACGTAATAAAATGCTTATCCAACAACAAATTTAGTTGTAACATAAATACGATTAAATACGTAGTAAAATCTATTATAATGTCCAAAATCGATTACGGCATACACCTCTACGGAAAAGCACCCAAGTCAACACAGAGCAAACTAAGAACGATATACCATTCAGCAATAAGACTCGCTTTTAGCACCTTTCGTACTTTACCAATCCATAACCAGCTACACGAAGCAAATATATTGCCAATAGAATACAGAGTGATATAAGCTACACAAAAAAATTTCAAAATTATAATGAATTCTAAACACTCCCCAATAGAAAAAATCTACAACAAAATAACTAAATCCAAAAAAAACACCATAACTTTCATCTTAGCTTCATGACACAATAGAACAATGCAAACAAGTAAGAGCGCTGTAGTCGAGTTTTTCGACTACAAAATACCCTGTTCAATTGAGACACACATACAAACACACTCGCATGCACACAACCTCCCAGTCGGACTTTGCAGCATGTGTTTACCGAAATAAGTACATTTGGTGGCTTGAAATTTCACGAAAATAGTCACTACATTATAATTTTGGCATGAAATTAGTCCATTTTTTACCATTACAAACTCACACGTTGTTTTCTCAGCTATTCGAAAGGCTAAGAGTCAGCATATCGTGAAACGGTTCAAAGTCTCTCTCGTTGAGATCGAACACGAAGTAGAAAAACGAAGTTAGCCCCGAACGCTTGATGAATGTTGACCAAACGAGAGAGAGAAAACGAACAGATTATGAAGTCAGTTCGATTTCGGCTTTTGCGGAAGAAAGATGTGTTGACCGTGAATATTAATAATAATTTTATAATTACAAATGGGCAAAATATTCTTGGTGAGTATCGAACTAAATTACATCTAATAGCATTTTTGTATTACACAGTACAACACTAATAATTATTATTATCATTAATTTAACAAATTTCTATTTATAAATTTTTTACTTAAAAAAACAAGTGACCTCTTGTTTAAAAGCTACAAACAACTACACATTTAAAGACCAAATCGCAAACTATCATCGCTAACATCAGCAACGGAAGCCAACATGAAAGGCACCATGGCGAACATCAATAATATTAATAGAAGTAGACAAAAATTGTTGTTGGCTTAAATTTAAAAAAAAAATGCAAATAAACTCAAATCTTCTTAATTTAATTATGGGGTGACATTTCATACAACAGTCAGGTGTTCCTCAGCCAACGTCTCAACTCTTCCTACCTACGATATACAAAGTTGGTACATCTGAAGTACTGAGTTTGTAGAGAGAAGAGCAGAACCCGAAGGCTGCCGCGTGACGTCACCCAAACGGTTAACGGTTACAACAACAACCCCTGAGTTTTACGGCGTTGCTTAACAAAAGCAAATGGGAACTTTCAGGTTTCTCATGCCTACTGACGTGAGAAGAAGGCATGAAATATGTACTTTTGGCATGCATACAAGTCCGACTGGGAAGTCGGACTTTGCAGCATGTGTTTACAAAAGTAAGTACATTTTGTGGCATGAATTTTCACGAAAATAGTCACTACATTATTTTTTTAGCATGAAATAAGTCATTTTTTTACCATGACAAACTCACACGTTGTTTTCTCAGCTATTCGAAAGGCTAAGAGTCAGCATATCGTGAAACGGTTCAAAGTCTCTCTCGTTGAGATCGAAAACGAAGTAGAAAAACGAAGTTAGCCCCGAACGCTTGATGAATGTTGACCAAACGAGAGAGAGAATACGAAAACGAGAAGGCCAAGCTATCTTCGTCTGTGCCGAAGTTTTTATACCCTTGCAAATGCAAATGTCACAGTTTAAGACGGCTTACAAAAAAATCAAACATTTTTCTAACTAAAACCCATTTTCCGACAGATAAACTTCTGATTTCGACCAAATTTCGCGAATCTTTTTGAAAACAAATCAAATTAACAATCGCCGAGTTTGAGAACGATAAAATTGAAAACAAAAAAGTGTTTCTCACTAAGACTCAATTTCCGCCCGATCGGCCCTATGGCAGCCTTAAGATATAGTCATCCGATTTCGACCCAATTTTGCAAATCTCTTTGAAAGCATATAAAATCAGTCATCAGCGAGTTAAAAGACGCTAACATAAAAAACAAAACATAATTTCTTACTAAGAATCATTTTCGACCTATCGGTCATATGGCAACCATAAGATATAGTCGATCAACTTTTTCAAATTAGTTTGAAAGCGTTTAATATTAAGAACCACCGACTTTAAGAACGATTTACTTGAAAACAAAAAAGTTTTTTTCACTAAGACCCATTTTCCGACCGATCGGTCCTATGGCAGCTATAAGATATAGTCATCCGATTTTGACCAAAATTTGCATATCTGTTTGAAAGCATATAAAACAAGAAAGAAAGTCGGTCAAGCCCGACTATAACATACTCTGTACCCTTACACTCGCATTTGCTCAGGAGTCAAACGGCCAGTTAACACCCCGCGCACAACGCGGTGCGCTCTCTAAGTTTCTCTCTCTCTCTCTCTCTTTCTCTCTCGCATTAAGATTGCCTGTGTTGAACGGTTAGGGTATGTTGCTGTGGTTGTTCCGTGTCCGTCCGTCCGTATGAACGAAGAGATCTCAGAGATGGTAAGAGATAGAGGTTTGACATGTATGGGGCATATATTTCTTTTACTTGCAGGCAGATCAAGTTTATTTTCGATTTTTGCCACGCCCCCTCCCGCCCCCGGAATTTATAAAAAAACGTCATATCTCCTACAGTTTTGAAGATAAATCGTTTGTACCTTCTAAAAATACCTTGTAAACAAAATTATTTATCGATTTGCTGAAGAAATGATAAAGATCGGATGAACGACACTCAAGTTATGAGCAAAAAACGGCCAGTAAACAACCACCACCCCCACCCATCACCACAGCATTCTATTGAACGGCAATCTTAGTGAGAGAGAGAGAGAAAGAGAGAGAGAGAGTGAAACCTAGAGATGAGCGAGTATAACTCGTGAGCAAATGCGAGCTGCGACGTTAAGGGTACAGAGTATGGGCTTGACCGACTTTCTTTCTTGTTTTATAATTACAAATGCGCAATATATTCTTGGTGAGTATCGAACTAAATTACATTTAGGGATTTTATAGCATTTATGTATTATTATTATCATTCATTTACCGAAATTCTATTAATAAATTTTTACTCAAAACAGGTCACTTGTTTCAAAGCTACAAACAACTACACATTTAAAGGACAAATCGCTTACTTTCATCGCTTACATCAGCAACGAAAGCCAACATGAAAGCCACCATGGCGAACATCAATAATAATAATAGAAGTAGACGAAAATTGTTGATGGTTTAAATATTAAAAAAGTTTGCTAATAAACTCAAATCTATTTAATTTAATTATGTGGTGACATCTCATGCAAAAGCCGGTGTTTCTCATCCAACGAATCACGTCTTCCTACCTACGAAGGTAGGAATACAAAGTTGGTACATCTGAAGTACTGAGTTTGAAGAGAGAAAAGCAGAACCCGAAGGCTGCCGCGTGACGTCAGCCAAACGGTTACAACAACAACCCCTGAGTATTACGACGTTGCTTATCAAGGCCGAATGGGATCTTTCAGGTTTCTCATGCCTACTGACGTGAGAAGTAGGCATGAAATATGTACTTCTGGCATGCACACAAGTCCGACTGGGTAGCGTTGCATTAAGAACGAATTTGTGTTCTGTTTATTACCTAACAAAGACGCTTAAAGGTCATTCATTGCCCAAAATTTTAAGTCACACATTACCTAAACAGCATATTTATTGACTAAAATACAGGCATTTCTATTACCTAAAAACCCGTTTAAAGGTCATACTTTGCCTAAAATTTTATCTAAAAATCCAATTTACTGCCTAGAACGAGAGAGTAAGTTAAAGTCGGCTCAAACCGACTTCGATATACCCGTTACTCATGAAAACAAATGTTTAATAGCCTTCCTGTGTGCCTGAGGTGGGTCAGCCGAAAAGTATGCAACATTTTTTTATCTCGGCTATTTATCATCCGATCTTGATGAAAATTTCAGGGCTTATAGATGTTGCGAATATAAATCTAAGTTTTAAATTTGTGGGAGTTATTCAACATTTTTTATTTTGGGGGCGGGGGTGGGCGTGGCAAAAATTTAAAATAAACTTGATCTGCGTGCAGACAATAGGAGTCTACATATCAAAATTGGTTGCTCTAGCTCTTCTAGTCTCTGCGATCTAGGTGTTCATTCAGACAGACGGATAGACGGACAGACGGACATGGCTATATCGACTCGGCTGTTGATGCTGGTCATGAATATATATACTTTATAAGGTCGGAAATGATTCCTTCTGCCTGTTACATACATTTGCACGACTTTAGTATACCCTTTTACTCTACGAGTAACGGGTATAATAACAAAAGTTACTTTCGTGTAACCGGCCACTATATAGATAGCAATCTACATCGTCATTCTCTCGTGCTCGCATATAAGCCTGTGCGATTTCCCCACACACATGAAATAATTGCTACTATATTAACTGAAGTTCATAGCGGCCACCCAGTCGGACTTGTATGCATGCTAGAAGTACATATTTCATGCCTTCTTCTCACGTCAGTAGGCATGAGAAACCTGAAAGTTCCCATTCGCTTTAGTTAAGCAACGCCGTAAAACTCAGGGGTTGTTGTTGTAACCGTTAACCGTTTGGGTGACGTCACGCGGCAGCCTTCGGGTTCTGCTCTTCTCTCTACAAACTCAGTACTTCAGATGTACCAACTTTGTATATCGTAGGTAGGAAGAGATGAGACTTTTCTATGAGATGTCACCACATAATTAAATTAAATTGATTAGAGTTTATTAGCAAACTTTTTAATATTTAAGCCAACAACAATTTTCGTCTATTTATATTATTTATTAATACTTATATTCGTCTATTAATATTATTTATGTTCGCCTTGGTGCCTTTCAAGTCGGCTTTCGTTGCTGATGTTAGCGAGGAAAGTTAGCGACTTGGCCTTCAAATGTGTAGTTGTTTGTAGTTTTTAAACAAGTGACCTGGCTTAAGTAAATATTTATTAATAGAATTTTGGTAAATAAATGATAATAATAATACATAAATGCTATAAAATCCCTAGATGTAATTAAATTCGATACTCACCAAGAATATATTGCGCATTTGTAATTATAAAATTATTATTAATATTCACGGTCAACACATCTTTTTTGCGCAAAAGCCGAAATTGAACTGACCTCATAATTTTATTCGTATTTGCTCTCTCGTTTGGTCAACGTTCATCAAGCGTTCGGGGCTAACTTTGTTTATCTACTTCGTGTTCGATCTCAACGAGAGAGACTTTGAACCGTTTCACAATATGCTGACTCTTAGCCTTACGAATAGCTGAGAAAACAACGTGTGAGTTTGTCATGGTGAAAAATTGACTTATTTCATGCCAAAAAAATAATGTAGAGACTATTTTCGTGAAATTTCATGGCACTAAATGTGCTTACTTTTGTAAACACATGCTGCAAAGTCCGACTGGGCAGCTGCCTGCATGTAGTGGTAGTAACTTTAAAATTGTGGCTCTGACAGTTTTTTGTGGTTTAATGGGGGAGGGGGGGAAATTTTCCAAATCTTAAACAAACTTGATCTGGGTACGGTATACACCTATGTGCATGCCAAAATTTGTGTCTCTATCTCTTATGGTCTCTGAGATCGACGCGTTCATACAGACAGACCGACAGACAGACAGACGGACACGGCTATATAGACTCGGCTGTTGATGCTGATCAAGAATATATATACTTTATAGGGTCGGAGAAGCTTCCTTCTGGCTGTTACATACATTTGTACAACTTCATGATCCCCTTTTCCCATTTTTAATGGGAACAGGGTATAAAAAGCATTCGCTGCGACCTTTCAGTTTGTTTGGTTGTTGGTGTTCTCGATATTCTGCGTGATTCCTTGTATTGCTGCTTTGTGGTTTGTTGTGGTTTCTCTGTTCCTGTGTCTGGCCGCATTCACCCCACTCGAGCTTAGGTGAAGCTGCAAAACGAATTGGTATTTTTCGCCGTCATGTAGAAGGCCTTGCTCTGTAAGAAAAGTTTCTCCTATTTCAAGATCATATCGTCCAGCTTCTCACCATGCTCCAGCACCGCTTCAATGGTGTCCTTGAGTATGATTTTTGTCTCGTCCAAATCATTTTGCATTTTAGTCCGCCTCCACGGGATCCTGAAATTCGGCTTAAAATGTGTACAATCCCTCGAAAGCAATCGTGGCCCCTTGCTCCGACGAGACTTTGGCCGTGAAATCGTCGTGTATCTTGGTGATCAGTGTGTGGGCTACTCGATGCGGATACTCGTGATCGGCAATCAGAAGACAGACCAGATTATCGACCCGCACAAAGACATGGCACATGTAAGCGTCCACGTTGGAAAAAAGAGAGGGACTGCAAGTCGTTTGCTGTCTTCAGCAAACGAGCTTCGCTGGCACCTTTGTGGAAGATGCACAGTGCGAACAGCTTGACCATATTTCACCGTTTTCTCTCTGGTCACAGGTCAGATGCGGGCTCGGTCTGCTACAGATTTCAATGTTACAATTTCTAGAGTATACTGTTGCTTTGGCAGGTGGGCTTTAGGTAAATGTAAGGCATTGACGTGTGGGGGTTGGTTTAAAAAAACAAGAAAGAAAGTCGGTCAAGCCCGACTATAACATACTCTGTACCCTTACACTCGCATTTGCTCAGTAGTCAAACGGCCAGTTAACACCCCGCGCACAACGCGGTGCGCTCTCTAAGTTTCTCTCTCTCTCTCTCTTTCTCTCTCGCACTAAGATTGCCTGTGTTGAAGGGTTAGGGTATGTTGCTGTGGTTGTTGGTGGGGGGATGGGTGGTGTTAACTGGCCGTTTTTTGCCCATTACTTGAGTATGGTTCATCCGATCTTTATCATTCCTTCAGCAAATCGATAAATAATTTTGTTTACAAGGTATCTTTAGAAGGAACGAAAGATCTATCTCCAAAACTGTAGGAGATATGAAGTTTTTCCAAATTACGGGGGCGGGAGGGGGCGTGACAAAAATTGAAAATAAACTTGATCTGCCTGCAAGTAAAAGAAATATATGTCCCATACATGTCAAACCTCTATCTTTTACCATCTCTGAGATCTCTTCGTTCATACGGACGGACGGACAGACGGACGGACGGACAGACGGACAGACGGACATGGCTATATCGACTCGGCTGATGATGCTGATCAAGAATATATATACTTTATAGGGTCGGAAACGATTCCTTCTCCCTGGTACATACTTTTGCACAAACTTGTTTGTTGCACTAATTCCACTTTTGGCCTGTTTCTGAAATTATTGTGCCAAGGCACTTTGGATGCGCATCACACACTTTGAACTTAGTTGTCACGAAAGATGATGAATAGGCCCTACAATTCTTACTTAGCGCCAGCAACGGCAATTTGGAACAGTTTTCATGACATCATGAAAGAATGTTACTGACACTATCGCTATGGCTATTAATCTTTTGCAGTGCGAATCTCGTTGTTATTTAACGAGTTGTTACCTTCAATGTTACGGTGTCCAGATACCCAGATGAAGTGGATGAGGCGGAGATGCTGAGCGATCGCATTTAAGAATCTACGGCATTCCGCGAGCGTCTTCGCGTTATTGGTGTAAGAGTCAAGAGCCCTTAGAGCTGCTTGACTATCTGAGTAAATTTATATGTTCCCTTCTTCGATCATGAGTGTGCTTAGGTATTTGGCGGCTTCCTAAATGGCCACCAATTCTGCTTGGTACACACTGCAATGATCAGGGAGCCGTAATCTACAGAGTTTCATGGAAGGAGGATTTCTTTAACTCGTGGAAAGTTCGAGGGGGTAGAACCATAACGGCAGACTGAAATGGAACACTCTGTCGGCAAGTATCGCATGTTGATACTCACACTCAAGGCCATGAAACGTTCTACCTCTGCTGTTCTCATAGTTTATCTAACAAATCTTCACTATAAAAGGGTGAATGAGCTTAAGCAAGCCCTGGTCAAGATTTTTACTTGATACTTTACTTGATAGCCCAGGGTGAATCCAGCTCTGGTGCTTTGGCTCTGATGCATTGCCTGAAGTTTAAACCCAATGGAGGTAACTGTGCCCGCTTGTATCTGTTAATAGAGACTTACCACCTTTTTCACTGACGGAACCCTTCTATGCTGAACAACTCTCGAAGGATTTGGACCATTAATGTCTACAAAGGTGGCAAATGGGGTGGCTATGGGGTAGAGCAGGCCTATTTCAATACCCAGCGGCGCAGAGCTCAACGTGTTCTGGGGAAACGCCTGACGAAAAATTAATGCAATACAAGATAGTAATCGAAAACAAACAGACTGCGAACATTCTGCATTACAATTTTTAAAGAATTTACGCTTTCGTAATGGGACACATGCGGCTCTAGCATACAAATAGGTAGCAGGATTCTCTACTTATTGACAAGCAATCGGGGTTCCGAAAAAAGCGAAGCTGCTCCACTATTGTAACGAAAATCTACATACGCCGTAATCTGGACAAAAGCCATGTCACACTTTTAACATTGTTGGACTACAGTAAGGCGTTTGATATGGTAAGTCACAAAATACTGTGCGCAAAGTTAAACAAACTCTACAACTTCTCCAACACAGCAACGAAACTCATGAAATCATACCTTAGTGATACGCAACAAGCTGTAGTCACACAATCGGAGTTCTCTTCCTTTCTGACCGTGAACTGTGGTGTTCCACAGGGTTCAGTCCTGGTACCCTTCTCTTTTCAATATATGTTAATGACCTGCCACATTAAGAAATATTAGTGAATGTATCCATCATTGTAATGATGAGCTGGAGCTTGTAAGCAAATGGGCTAAGAGCAACGGTCTTAAAATAAACCCAATTAAATCAAAATGCCTAGTTATTTATAAAAAGAAATATGACACGAGTAGTTTACAGCAGCTAAAGATTGATGGATCCGTTATCGAATATACTGAAAGGGCATCAAATTTACGTACTACTTTCAATAACACGTTATCATGGGATGACCATATAAGAAAGGCAATTGGGAAAACATATGCTATTATTAGACGGTTAAATCTGACGAAGCAATACATCCCCACACATATAAGAGACCTGATTGCAAAGGGGCATATAACACCATCGCTGCTATAGTAATCGCTGCTAGTAAAGCAGATTGTATGGGATTATTTCCTTCAAACTGATGGCAAAGTAACGTAGGAGTAATCTATTATGTAATGGCAATTTGCGTCGCTGAGTACCTTGGTCAAAGAAGATCTCAGCTCTCTCAAATGGATAGAGAGTCCACGTGGCTAATATCAACACACTTTGAATCCTGCACGGTGTACCATGCCCCACTCAATTTTCGTGATGTAATGTTGGCCTCGGGCAAACTGGGAGTAGATGCTTTGCCGGGTGATCTGGTCTATAAGGATTGTGTTTTGGGTCTAGAGCTTGCGGGACGCGATTCACAGGGTGCGCGTTTAATGGCCATGGTTTCAGCTAAGTCGCTCGCCACCAATTGTCTGGCTAGTCCGAATCTGACGTGGAAAATTCCGCAAAAGTGGTCCATGACAGAGGCCACTACGGTGCCCTATGTGTACTCTACCATCTACTATGCTTTGATGGTGCGTGGCCATTTAAAGATGAACGCATACTGAAACACGCCGGCTCCGGAGTGAGAGATGCCGGCCATCACTTGTGGTGGAGATTCATTTTCGGTATGCTTCTCCAGTGTTGCCCAATGTTCACACCAGTCGCTCCCAACCTTCGCAGCCTTTAATCCCTATTGGCTCCCCAGGTATGCCGGTGCAACTTGCTACTGTTGCGGCCACCTACCAGCCACTTGTAAATCCATATTCACCTAATTGTTAAGCCACTAATACGCCCGGCGAGTATGCTCCAGCTCCAGTTCATGGAGCTGACTGTGACTAAGACTATAACTTCTGGTTTAGTAAGCGTCCCGACTAATTCGTTTGTCAATGTCCGTCTGTCCGTCCGTATGAACAAACAGATTTTAGAGATGGTAAGAGATAGAGGTAAATTTCTTATACTTGCAGGCAGATCAAGTTTATTTTCAATTATTGTCACGCCCCCTCCCGCCCCCGCAATTTTGAAAAAACGTCATATCTCCCAATGTTTTGTAGTGTAAGGAAGTTTTTCAGCTGAGGTAGGACTCAGTCCTGTCCAAGGTCACTTACAAGAAAATTTATAGAAGTGCCGGGACTTGGGAAGGGAAAAATTCTGATAATTTTGGCAAAACTTGTCTAATTGGGGTTGCCTTTTTGGTACCCACCACGCTGACGGCGACCCAGCTCAGCGTAGCGGATCCCTTAACGATTGAGAGGTCAACCCTAGCCACCTGCCGGCGACCCAGCACAGGTTGGCCAGACCTAACCTCACACCCGCTTGAGACGCACCCACTGCACCTACGACACAGGTGTACAACGCGTCACTTTGCCGGCAGCCCAGCGCAAAATGACGCCTTGCCCACGTATGCCGGTCCAAGTCGGCCAAAACACCACACCTCCGGCGACCCAGCAAGGTGTGTTAATTTGACCCACCCGGTACAGTGAGGCCGTAGGAACCAAGCTACCAGTAACTTCTACGGTGTACCCACTCTCCGTGTGTATCACGTCGAAATGCCGGCGACCCAGCGCAAATCGACCCTTTACCCACGTGTACCGACCACGCTTACTCCAGCCGCATGCCTTCGGCGACCCAGCAAGGCATGCTAGCTTGATCAACCGTGGTACAGTTGAGTTGGGGACACTAATGGCTAACAAATGCGCGAATTTAACTTATTTTGCACAGGTTTATTGTTACTTTGATCCTTTTTACAACTTTTCAAGGGGGGCTGGGGCACATGTGAACACAAAAAGGGGAGGTTTCCCTAACCGCACCATTGTTTTTCCCTACCTCCTGTTGCAGCTAAGCCTGGCTTACCCGCTGGACTAGATTTCCCTCGCTGTGGTTCCCTTGCTTGTTGTCGTTCGTTGTCTTCGGACTCTGCTCCTCGTCGGTGGACACCACACAGGATTTCTTTGGGCAGTTGGGCACAACGCGTTGGTACTACGGCGGGGGCGTGGCACTATAAGGTACCGGCTCGAGACTTTAGAATTTTAACACGTCCGTCGATCATCGCGGGGAAAACTAGACTCACTTCTCGCGTTTGCCAAACGTTGGCCGTGACCTAATTCTGGCACCGCTGCTCCAGAATTCTGCAGCTTTGTGGCCGCCGCTGCATGCCTCTCGCTCTAGCGCATGGCTGACGCGGGCCAAGCGATCGCATCGGGGTGGGTTTTGGTTTGCTGGCATGCGTGTGTGTGGGTGTGTGTGAGTGCGTAGCTTTCTGTTGTTGTTGTCGCTTGTTGTCTGCCGGCTTGCACTTTGTATGTGCGTGTGCTAGCTGTGTGTATGTCTACTGGTATGTGCATACCGTTTGTCTCTCGCATCTGGCTGGCTCTGTCGGTATGTGCGTAGCTTCTGTTTGCGCCGCTCGCTCGCTGTCCGTCGGCTTGTGTTTGTATGTGCGTGTGTTGCTGTAAATGCGTAGCTTTCTGGTGGCGTCGCTCGTTGTCAACCGGCTTGCGTTTGTATGTGCGTGTGCTGCTGCGTGCATGTCGTGGCTGCTGCTGATCGTCAGTGATGATCACCTCGTGAACTAGTTCTATGACTTCAGTGTACTTATGAGCTACAAAATGTTCCCTAACTCCTTATGATCTATAAAACAACTTATAGACTAAAATATGTCCCTAGCTAAAAATGTGATACTTCACAGTAGATACATGGTTTGTGCCTTCTAGAGTATCAAGATTATTTATCGACTTTCTGAAGAAATGACAAAGATCGGCTGAACGATACTCAAGCTATGACACAATCAAAATTCGCAGCCGCAGCGCAGCAGCAGCGCAGGAACAGTGTAGATATATTACAGTCGGGCTTTACCGACTTTCTTACTTATTTCTGTTACAGTTGTTGTTGTTGAACAGCTCCTAAATTCAAAGGGCATAGCCGGATTTGTAAGGGAACCAGTAGAGGTGTCAAACCATCGATGGTTTGACATATCGATTATTTCGATTTTCCCCCTGAAAAAATTGATTTTAATCGATTTTTCCAAACAAATTTTTGCAATGCAAAGTTCGAATACCATTTTTGCTGGTATTTTGAAAAATAAGCAAATTTGTATTTTTAAATTTAAATAAACTTTAGTGTATTCGCTTCAGTGTATTTCCGATTATGTATGTACATTATATTAATATGAGTATCAAACAAACTTATAAAATATAATAATTATTATATATTATATAATATAATATATAAGTTAATTATATGTTAGTAACAGCTAATATTTCCGCATCAGTGTTTTTTTTTTGGGATATGAGATCCTTGACATTATAAATTCATATTTTTGTTGAGGAACATCAACATATTAACTATTTTTGGTTATAGCCGGCATCTTCGATCCGAAATATTTTGGCCAGCTTTGCTAAAGGCCCTTTCAGATTCAGCCGAAGTAGCTGGCACGCAAAGAAACTTTTTCGCCACATGTTGCGCACACAGCAATTTGTTCCTGCGAAATAAATGATTTATTAATTTTAAATTTATATAAGAAGACATTTAAAAATATATTACCTTCCAAAATGAAACAGGATCAGCTTCCTCTGGTGCAATGTTTTGCCCAATATACTGCCTCATCAATACCATTGCGTCAGGCCTGTTGGGGTGGATATGTGATATTTTGTTTGCCTGAAATGAAATGTTAGAGATTGTGGTGGAGCGTGTGTGTTGAAGTGGAAAAATATTTCCTTTCGAGGCCTTTTGCAGCTTGTTCGGCGTTAGACGCAGACAAAAAACCATGTTTTCGAACCTTGGGTCCACCAGAGTAGCAAGACGAGTAACCGTTCTGGTTTCTTAAGCAGAAAATCGCTCAGGCAACCGTTCTTTTAATATAGAACAAATATTCAACGCTGTTTTTGTTGTCACTCCTGAACTTACCACGTTCAGCTGCTCGTGCAATTCGCAAATGATGGGAATTATTAATAAAACTGTAACGGTTTTGTTCGCCGATACCTGTTTTGTAGCCTTATAAAAAGGTGATAAAATGCGGCATACTTCTTCTAAAACTTGAATTTCATCCGCTGATAATGGAGTCGGAGCTTCACTCGATTTGCGAAGAACCGCAACAATCGCTTCTTTTACAAGTATTATGAGCTCAATCATAATAAATGCGCGGTTCCAAAGCGTCGGCACCTCTTGGATTAGCCCATATGGTTTATCACAATCTTGCACCTCTTTCAGCTTCTCATTAGCAATTGTGCTGCTCTTAAAAAAATGCGACAATCCTTTTGCACTTGCTCAGCAGACAATGACAATGATTCTGACTTAAGTAGTTCCTGAACCAGTAGATTGATTGTGTGCGCAAAACAAGGTAGATGCTTTATTTCCATCAAATCACAGGCTTTTTTCATGGACGCATCGTTGTCCGGCACGATCGTTCTAAAATAAATGCAAATTAAAGTAAAAGTAAAAGTAAAAATATATGCACAAATATTATAGACGCTTACCTTCTGCTTCTGACGCGCGACAAAGTGCTAGAGAAGAAAAAAAACTGATAGGTATGACACAAAAAGCGTGAAAAATCGATAGTGTCCCAAAAATAATCGACGTTTACAAAAACCCGAAAAATCGATTATAATCGATTGTGCCATCGATTGTTTTACACCTCTAGGAACCAGCCCCCAATGCTAATAATTTTTTAAGTATGCAGTTTTAGAGGACATCAACCGAAATTAATTTACCGATTTTTATACTCTGTACCGAAGGTACATAGAGTATATTAAGTTTGTGCAAAAGTGTGTAACAGGGAGAAGGAATCGTTTCCGACCGTATAAAGTATATATATTCTTGATCAGTATTAACAGCCGAGTCGATATAGGCATGTCCGTCTGTCCGTCCGTCCGTCCGTATGAACGAAGAGATCTCAGAGATGGTAAGAGATAGAGGTTTGACATGTATGAGACATATATTTCTTATATTTGCAGGCAGATCAAGTTTATTTTCAATTTTTGATACGCACCCGCCCCCGAAATTTGGAAAAAAAAAGTGTATCTTCCACAGTTTTGATGATAGATGGTTCGTACCTTCTAGAGATATCTAGTAATCAAAATTATTTATCGATTTGCTGAAGGAAAGATAAAGATGAACGATACTCAAGCACTGAGCAAAAAACGGCCAGGTAACACCTACCACCCATAACCACAGCAACATACCATAACCGTTCAATAGAGTCAATCTTAGTAAGAGAGAAAGAGAGAGAGAAACTTACGAGAAACGCTCTAATAGTTTCTCTCTCTCTCACTAAGATTGCTTCTCTTGAACGGAACGTTGTGGTTATGGGTGGCTGTGGTGGCGGGGGTGGGGGGTGTTAACTGGCCGTTTGACTCGTGAGCAAATGCGAGTGTAAGGGTACAGAGTATGTTATAGTCGGGCTTGACCCACTTTCATTCTTGTTTTATACTTCTAGTACCATCCCAAAATTTTTAACAGTGATTTCTATCATATCAATCACACGCCTTCTTAAGACCATCTATCCATTAAAAAATTCCACATTTTTTTTTGGTCAAAGGTGGCATGCATACACTTCTTCAGAATAATTTTCTGATTTTTAAAAGGCAAGCCGTCACCTATAGAATTCCACGAAATTTTTAACACCATTTATTTAAGACTTCTAGTTGAGATTCCATTTTCGTTTTTTACATGGCCAATTGTCATTCCAAGATAAAATTTCAGTAATTTTTTCAGAGTTTTAAAAGTTGTGGAAGGTGGCTAAAATTCATAAAAACATGCAGTACCCGATGATCCTGTTTCCACTCGCACACTCACAGCAATAGCGACGTACTACTGTAAGGATCTTAAATATAAGTGGAAAAATCACATGGACTGGGTTAAGTGTTATAATATTGCGAAGTCAAGTCAACATATCTTGTAGTTCTAGAATATTTTGAGCTATTTAGTTAGTTAGCGAATCTACTTTTTCCGCAGACCACGCTTTCCAATTTTAAGACCTCGATTCTTGCTCCAGGCCATAGGTCACCAACGCCAAGATTTAAGTCAGTGAGAATGCTCAGGGATTCCTCGATGGTACAAACTACGAAATGAACTCCCCTGTACCATTAGATGCCATTTAACACAGCTAGGAAAAGATTTTTTCTCCTTTTCATGGCATCGTGAATGGCTTGCAGTATGACTTCCTCCATGACTAGCAACTTCTCGTCGGGTCGGTTATGTTGATAATGGCCACCTGAAGTTCTGTCTTCGAGCTTAAGCTAGTCACTAGATCTTCTGGTCCAATCCGCTTATTCTCCGGAGCCTTCGACGAGTTTTTCGATCGCTGTCGCCTGGAGATACCACGCTTTCCGCCAACCGGTCCCTATATCTAGGGGGGTGTTGTCGACGTTGGTAGCGATCTTTTAGTTAATTTTGACCACCTTCCACAACTTTTAATATTCTGAAAAAAATACAGAACTTGTATTTTGGAATGACAATTTTACAAGTAAAAAACGAATGTGGAACCTCATCTAGAAGTCTTCCCCTACGAATTCGGCTATGCCCTTTTGTGCACAACGCTGGTTAAAATAATTTATTACAAAGTAGGCCTTTAAATTCATTTTGATTTTAATTCTATTTCCCTTAACATAATCATGTTATGAAGTCAGTAATCAATTGACGACTCACCTGAAAACACGTCCCAGGTCAGTCAGTTCCTGATTTTTATTTATTTTCTTCTTTTTTTTTAACTTTTTTTAATTCTGAATTTCTTACGGATTTTTGTACTTCTTGCCGACAACCCAGGAGTTGTGCGACATATGACGCACGTAAAATCTCTTGATATCAGTGATGACCTGATTTGGACAGATTGCTGCGCGTGAAGTAGTTGTGCGTAGACTGAGCTGCAACAGGCAAAGCATTCCTAGTTCCTGTTATATTCATCGTCATGGCACTCGCCTCCTGCTGTAAGAATCGCCTGGCCTGCAACCGCGTATTATATCCGTGAACGTGAACAGTATTGGCCGAAGCCACGACATTTTTAATCGATTTTTTCGTCACACCCGATGTGGTTTTCACTAACTTGGTGGTACTTTTGGGCTTCATTGTTTTTTGCTCAAAAATATATATGTGTAGATCGATGTTCAACCGACCGATGTCTATGGCACAATAAATTTTAAAACACACTCTGTTTTTTATTTTTAGCCAGGCGACTTTACATATTTTTCATTCTGCAATTTAACAAGTCTCAAGTGAAAATGATCGCTCCAACACATCTTATAGGAACTCTACTTAAAAAATTACGTATTTGTTTTAAGGCTTGCTTCTCGTCTTATACCTGACTAGCATACAACCGTCGCGCTTCGATGCGTCGTCATCAGTATAGTCTATCGTTATCGTTACCGCCCCATTTCACTTTATTTCGTATTCTATATTTACAAACCGAGTTTCAAGCCAATCTGATTAAAAATAATTTTTTGCATACAAAATTTTCTGCGAATTTTTACGCCCGGGGGGCGGATTTTCCGACATGGGAAAATAACAATTTAAATTATTTCGTATTCTCATCCTGCAAACCGAGTTTCAAGCGAACCGGATGAAAAATTGTTTTTTGCCAACAGAATTTTCTGGGAATTTTCCCGCCAGGGCGTCGGATTTTTCGTCATTGGAAAATCTTATTTAAAATTATTTCGTATTCTATCCTTACAAACCGAGTTTCAAGCCAATCGGATGAAAAAAACAAAATTTCCCATACAAACTTTTCCGACGCTTTTCCGTTTGGAATTTTCCAAAACGGAAAAGTACGCACTTTCACCACTAAAGGAAACTCCTGTCCAAATTTCAGCCTTCTATCTCTTACCGTTCGCGCTCTGCGTTGATTGCCAATTAGTGAATCAGTCAGTCAGGACAAACTATTTTATATGTAGAGTAGAAGTAGATGATGTCAAAGCCTTTTTACAGGCTCCAGACATTAAGGTGAAGACAAAGAAGATTGCCTCGTTTGAAGAAAGTAGGAAGATATCCTCAGGTTATTCCAAAATAAATAAAAAATGCGTAACGCACGGTGTTAGCAGATCATGAAGATTATCTTAGCTGTTTTGTTTTAATCATTTCAATTGCTGTCATCTTT